>PVLD010018488.1:0-38853 GCA_004027595.1 Dinomys branickii | reverse complement strand
CTAATTATGCTGTAACAAACATGAGTGTGCACAGATTACTATGGCAAGAGGTGGAAAAGCACCCATCCTCAGAGACAGCACATTGGCAGGGAACCAGGTTCACTATGGTCAAGCCCCCACTGAGAAGCCCTCAAGACCATTTGGGGGGTGCGGTCAAGTTGGCAGGGTTACCCGACAGACCACCAGGCTCCTCCTCGATGCAGTATGCTCGGAGGCCTGGTTCCTCAGGGCTGCCCCCGTGGAATGCCTGGTTGCACCCTGTGGAGGCGCTCCCTGGGCCCGGTCCAACGCACTCCCAGAGGCACTGGACCGCAGGGTCACCTCTGCAGACCGCTGGGTTCCACCCCATCGCCGCGCTCCCAGAGACCCTGTCCAGATCTTCAGGGTTTTCATGCAGCGCGGAGGGAGCTCCCCTCCCCCCTCAGGCTGCTGAGCTCCCTGTCAAGACCCCCCGGCCCCTCCTAGGCCCCCAGTGTCTCCCTGCAGGCCGTCTCCTACTCCGTGGAGGCTGTCCCCATCCAGCCAGAGCACCGGGTCCACACCCCAGCTCCAGGCCTCCGCCTCCTCCCTCCCCCCGACCTCTAGTGCTTCTGCTCCCCTCCCCTCCCCACCCCCCGCAGCCGGGCACTGGGCGCACCTACAATGCTGGCACAAGTGGCACGAGGTCTCCTCCATCTGTGCTCACCGAGATCGTCCAGGGTGTGCATCAAGTTTAGTTATTAGTTCTAGGAGGGAATTGGAGGATTTCCTTGGGTCTTCTGTGCAGAGTATGTTAATGTCTCCCAGACTCCAGGGCCGCCACTTTTCGTGTAATTTGTCACTATGGGTTCATACAAGGTTCACATATGCTAGCAGTATGGAGTCCCTCCTGGTGCTCATGTTAGCTGTTTAGGGTGAGTTCTGAAGCCCGTGGACTCATCCCGTTGCTGACGGAAACAGATGGTGAGTACGAGGGCCACCAAGAATCAAGATACTTACAGAGGAAGTTCAGGGTGCGAGCTGAAGCCCAGTAACTCAGCTTGTGCTTTTTGCTTGGTGTTGGAGTGAGAAGGGCCTGGGGCCGTGTGGTCCACCTCCATCTGCGTCTCTTACCATCGTGCTCCAGTTCCCATTTGTTCCTTGGCTGGATCCCTGGGAGTTGCTGTGGCCCTGGGGTCACTGCCACTGCTCTCTGCCGCTCTCTGCTGGCATTTGCTAACACAGTGGAGAGGCAGGGGGCCACAGCCTCAAGGCAGGCACAGAGCTGGGTGTGGTGGGCTGCGTACTGGTTGCTTTGACTCCACCTTGCCTCCAAGTGCCAACTGAAAGATTGCTGCAGAGCGGGGACCCTGCTTCAGTGCCTGTTGTAACTTTCTATCGTCACACTGGCCTCAACAACACCTACTGACTGCCTCTGCCTCCTTTCCAGGCTGTGCTTTCTCCTCGTTGGTGTTGGACCAGCTCACAGAACTCTGCCCTAAAGCTGTGAGTGCCGGAACAAGGGAGCTGCCCCAGGAGTGCATGGAGTGGTGATGCCCCTTCTCCACCTCCCCGCGAGGGTTTGAGTTCTCACTTCAGATCCTTTGGTGCTGGGCATAAGCGGTGTGAGGTCCCCCCCACTTGTGCTCCCTGTGGTAGTGGAGGGTGTGTACTAAGTTTAGTTATTAGTTTTGGGAGACATTGGAGGAGTTTCTCAGGTTTTAGAATATGCTGTCATCTCTCGATCTCCAGGACTGCTGTTTTTTATATGTCTTGTCTCTATGGGTTGATACAAAGCTCATATTCGCTTGCCATATGCAGACCCTCTCAGTGCTCATCTTAGTAGCAAGCCTCAGCCTTCCAGTGTGTCACTGACCTGGCCACTCTTGCTGACTCCTGGCTGTTCCTCTTCTAGGTCTCAGGCCTAGCATCTGGGAGCAGAGTCCAAGGGAGAGGGATTCTGGGGTGGGGGTGGCCCCGCACAGCAGAACTGCATGGCCCTGCAGGACCCACCCTCACCCCACTCTCCCACCCCCCACCTTCTCCACGCGGTTGGTGACCGCATGCGTGCAGCCGCATGCACCAACAGGACCATGCCCAGTGACGGCTGGGCGCACCCAGTCGGCGGTTCTATAAAGCACAGAGGTTCTGCACCCACCCAGTGGCAGTTTTGGATGCCGTGGTTGGACCTTTTCAGTGGCTTGCTCACGGAGGGTCTATAATCCATGGCGGAACTGCCCCGGTGTAGGCCCTGCCCCTGGGCTCCGCATCCTGCCCCGCTGCTCATACCGCCCGAGTTCAGCTCTATGTTGCTGGACTCCATTTCCCATGTCGCATTGGTGAGCAAGACGTGGTCTCCAGTCTGAAGTGGGAGTTGCCGCAGAGCTTCATCTGGTTGCACTGAAGGAAGGAGCAAAGGGCAAAGGTTGAGCAGCTGTGGTGGGCGAGGCACACAGGGGCGGGCCGACTACTGCTAGACTGGCACGGCCACCAATGGTGGGAAAGGCTGTGACTGTTCTGCCACCACTCGTTCTGTTCTTGGAGTCAGTGCACTGAAGTCCCCACAGAACTTTCTTACTGTCGCTGCTCCATAATCAGCCTCCCCCTCCATTCTGGTTTGGGTCCATTCCACGGATCTGATTGTGCCTTTGTAGCCGTTCAAGCTGTTTCTCCAGGAGGGGTGCAGTTTGCTCTTTCTGAGGGCCTCATCTCTCGTTTATGTAACTTCCTGGGGCCAGGGGATCCACTCCTCTCCTTATTGTCATTTTGATATTGGTATAATCCAGTGTTTGGCTGGCAAATCCTCAAGAGGATCTTTCTCTGCTGTTTACCTCGTCGCCATCTTCCCAGAAGTCCCTCTACCCTTTTTTAAAGGCAGAGTCTTGCTATGCAGTTCAGGCTGGACTTGAACTCACTTTGTAGCCCAAACTGGCCTCAAACTGACTGCAATCTTCCTGTCTCAGCCTCCCAAGTGCTGACATCATAAGTATACACTACCATCCCTGGCCCATTTAATCCTTATAAGTCTGTAAACTAGGAACTGAGATCTTGGATTTTTGAAATGTATTAGTGCGAGTGTGATCAAATTTAAACTACCTGCGCTGGGCATGGTGGTGCACGCCCTTAATCCCAGCACTCAGGAGGCTGAGGCAGGAGGATAATTGTGAGTTCAAGAGTCTGAGCTACAAAGTGAGCTCGAGGCCAGCCTGGACTGCATAGCAAGACCCTGCCTCAAAAAAAAAAAAAAAAAAGTTTAAACTACCTATAGGATTAGATAAAATTTAATAGTTACCATGTTTTACTCCAAAATAGCAGGAAAATTAGTTTTTGAAAGGGGGGGACATCTCCAGGAAGCCCAGTGAGTCACCACTGTACCTCCCTGACCAGTGTGTGAGGCAGGCAAAACCCTCGGCACTGTCCGGGGCCTCAGAAGCTACTCAGCACACCCGTGGTGTGTCTTCATGTGCTGGGCTGAACCCCAGACAACTTCAGGAAGCCCAGCAAGTTGCTGCTGAGCCTCCCTGACCAGCATGCAAGGCAGGTGGAGACCCAGATACTCTCTGGGGCCTCAGTGGCCACTTACTGCACCCCTATCATGTCTGTGGGAGCTGGGCCAAACCCCAGAAATCTTTAGGAACCCTGGTGAGCCACTCTGGTGCCCTTCTCACTAGTGTGTGAGGCTCATGAAGCCCTGGACAACTTCTGAGGCCTTGGTGGTCACTCCCAGAACAACCCACATTGCCCTGGGAGCCAAGCTGTAACCTGGACAGAGTCAGTGGCCTTAGGGAGTCCACCCTCACCCCTCTCCTGCCAGTGTAGGAAGCAGGCTCTGTCCTGGGCAATATCTGAAGCTTGGTAACCACAACCTGCAACCCTCCTACTCTTGTGGAAGCCAGGCCAAACCCCAGACAGCTTCAGGAACTCCAGTGAATCTCCCCTGCCCCTCCCACACATGCCTGGGAGCCAGCTGAATGCAAGAACATTTTTAGAGCATCTGGGACCCCTTTGCCACCACTCACCAAGCACAGGAGCTGCACTGAGCACTGGGGACATTCAGACGCTCGCCCTGCCACTCATACATAATTGGGAGAGTGAGGCTGCACTCCAGGGAAACTTTGGATCTTCAAAAATGACAAAATGAAGCAGCAAAATGAAATCCCATACCTCCACACCACCCAAAACAAGTTCAGGAGATATCAACACAGAAAAGCCTGGAAGTCATACACCTGAAATTTCTGAAATGATAGCAACTGAAGTAAAGAAACAACTCCATCAGGCCATAGAAGACATCAGATCAGAAATAATGTCTCAGGTAAAAAAGAAATGACAACAATAACGAAAGAAGTATTCAGCTCATCCAAAGATGACACTGATAAGAAAATAGAAGAGCACAGACAACTCATGGAAACCTTGAGTGAACAATGTAGAAAAGAACTGGAAGGTATGAAACAGATTCAAACAGATATCCAGGAAATTAAAAATTCCATTGAATGCTGGCAAAACCTCCTGAATGAAGCTGAAGATAGACTCTAAGACCTTGAAGACAGCACTGGCAATAACAAATGTGAAAGGGGGATCTCTTAAAAACAACAAGGAACCAGGAAATAACAATTCAACAACTGCAAGATGAAGCAAAAAAACCAATGTCAGATTAATAAGTATCAATTAAATAGTAGGTGTCAATACAAATGACATAAAAAGACTATTTACAGAAATAATAGCAGAAAATTTCCCAGGCATGGAAAAAAAGTCAGACATACAGATAATTGAAGCATATAGAACTCCAGTTAATTAAAACCAAAATAAATCTATAACCAGACATATAGTGATCAAGATCCCAGAAACTTAACAAAAGATCAGAATACTAAAAGCTGTTAAAGAAAAGAAGCAGATCACCTATAAAGGAAATCCCATCAGAATCATGACAGATTTCTCAGCACAAACCCTCAAGTCAAGAAGAGCTTAGAGTGAAGTATATCAAGTACTGAAAGAAAACAATTTCCAACCAAGATTGATGCACCCTGAAAAACTATCCTTCAAATTTATGGAGAAATAAAATATTTTCATGATAAAGAACAACTGAGGAAATTCATGAGTGCCAAACCAACCCTACTAATAGTACTAAAAGATATTCTAGAAAGAGAAAAAACAGACTACAACTTCAAGAACAACAACAGAAAGGAACCACCAAGCAGAGCAACCAATTAAATAGAGGGAAAAAAGTACGGAACCAACAGCAGGAAAATAACACGATAAAGATAAGGTAGTACATATCAGTTATAACCATCAATGTATATGGTCTCAATGCACCAACCAAAAGAAGCAGACTAGAAGAGTGGATCAAGAAACAAAAACCAACTATATGCTGTATATAAGAAACACAATTAACTCAAAAGAAAATTCATAGACTGAAAATTAAAGAATGGGAATAATATTCCATGAAACAGGAACCCAGAAAAAAGCAGGTGTAGCTATTTGGTTTTCAGACACTGGGAACTTCAAACCAAGAACAATCAAAAGAGATAAAGAAGGTCACTACATACTTGTGAGGGGAAAGCTTCAAGAGGAAGAGATAACAATCATAAACATCTATGCACCAAAGATAGGAGCACCCAACTATATAAGACAAGTTTTAACAAACATGATAGATGAAATAAGCAGCAACACAATCATAAAAAGTGACTTTAACACCCCACTGTCAGGAAGATATAGATCCACTAGACAACAAATTGGGAAAGAAATGATAGAACTTAAGCAAACTTGTGAACATATGGACTTAGTAGACCTTCATAGTGTTCCATCCAACAGCAGCAGAATACACATTCTTCTCAGCTGCTCATGAGATGTTCTGTCAAGTAGACCATATGCTAGCACATAGAAAGTGTTTAAGTAAATGCAAAGGAATTGAAATTATCCCATGTATACTATCAGACCATAGTGCACTAAAATTGGAAATTAATAACAAAAGAAAACACAAAAACTCCATAAACAGTTTGAAATTAAGAACATCCTCCTGAACAACAAATGGGTCACAGATGAAATCAAAGTAGAAATTAAACACTATTTACAATCAAATGAAAATGGAGATACAACCTGTGGGACTCAATGAAAGCAGCAAATTCCCACCTTAGGAGAACAGAACAAGCACGAATGCACAATCTTATGCTGCACCTCAAGGTCCTAGAAAAAGAAGAGCAAGGCCAACCCAAGGCCCAAGGGAGACAGGAAATGATAAAGCTCAGGGCAAAAACTAATGCACTGGAGACTGAAAAACAAAACAAAGAGGTATTGAGTTGAAGAGTTGGTTCGTTGAAAAGATAAATAAAATAGATAAACCACAAGCCGACCTTATCAAAAAAGGAAAGAAAAAACTGAAATACATGCAATAAGGAATTAAAAGGGGTGAAATCACTACAGATCCTGTGGGAATTTAGAAAATGATCAATACCTACTTTGAAAATCTTTACTCTTATTGGATGGAAAACACAGAGGAGATGGATAGATTTACAGATACATATGAATGACCAAAGCTGAATGAAGAAGATATAAAAATTCTGAATAACTCAATATCAGCCAGTGAAATTGAGAATGTAATAAAAAAAAACTTGCCAATGAAGAAAAGCCCAGGTCCTGATGGATTCACAGCTGAATTCTACAAGAAATTTAGAGAAGATTTAACATCAATTCTCTCAAACTCTTTAATGAAATTGAAAGGGAAGGAATTCTCCCCAAATCATTCCTGGAGGCAAGTATTATTCAGATACCAAAACTAGAGAAAGAAGCAACTGAAAAAGAGAACTATAGGCCAATATCCCTAATGAATATAGATGTAAAAATTCTCAATGAAATACTACAAACAGAATACAACAAATCATCAAGAAGATTATACACCATGACCAAGTGAAATTCATCACAGGAACGCAGGGATGGTTCAGTATACACAAATCAATTAATGTAATACACCATGTCAATAGAGCCAAAGACAAAAATTACATGATCATCTCCATCAATGCAGAAAAAACCTTTGATAAAGTCCAACACGAATTCATGATAAAAACCCTACAGAAAATAGGAATAGATGGCCTTTCCCTCAAGCTGATCAAAGCCATCTATGACAAACCAATGGCTAACATCATACTAAATGGTCAAAAATTGAAAGCTTTCATTTACAATCAGGAACAAGACATGGACATCAACTGTCACAACTCCTATTCAATATAGTTCTGGAAATATTAGCCAGAGCAATTAGACAAGAGAGAAATAAAAGGAATAAGATCAGGAAAGAAAAGAAGTGAAATTATCATTATTCTCAGATGACATGGTACTCTACATAGAAAATCCCCAAAACTCCACCAAAAAGCTCATAGATTTAATAACCAAATTCAGTAGCGTAGCTGGATACAAAGTTAACACTTAAAAATCAATACCATTCCTGTACACAAACAACAAACAGACTGAGAGAGAAATTAGGGAAACTACACATTTCACAATAGCATCTAAAAGGATGAAATGCTTAGGAACAGATCTAACAAAAGAAGTAAAAGATCTATACAGTGAAAATTACAGTGCTCTGAAAAAAAGACATCAGAGAAGATATCAGAAAATCAAAAGATACTCCTTGCTCATGGATAGGAAGAACTAACATTGTGAAAATGGCCATACTCTTAAAATTGTTAGACAGAGTCAATACAATCCCAATTAAAATACCATTAGCATACCTTACAGATCTAGAGACAACATTCCTAAAATTCATTTGGAACCAGAAGAGGCCTAGAATAGTGAAAGCAATCCTGGGAAACAAAGGAAAGGCAGGAGGAATCACAATTCCTGACTTGCAATTACATTACAAAGCTACTGTGATAAAATCAGCAGGGTACTGGTACAAAAACATACCTGAATGTCAATGGAACAGATTAGAAGATACAGACAGAACTACAAACACACTCAGTCACCTTATCTTTTACAATGGGGCCAAACATATTTAATGGAAGAAAGATAGCCTCTGTAATAAATGGTGCTGGGAAAACTGGCTTTCCACATGCCAAAGACTAAAATTAGATCCATGTCTTTCACCATGCACTAGATTAAAGTCAAAATGGATCAAAGATCTAAATATTAAAACACAAATAATGAATTTATTAGAAGAGAAATTAGGTAAAAATCTTGAAGACATAGGAATAGGCAGAGAGTTCATGAACAAAAATCAAACTGCACAGGAAATACCTCAAAGAATGAACAACTGGAATCTTATCTTACTGAAAGGTTTTTGCACATCTAGAGAAATCACCAGTAGAGTAAGAAGAAAACCCACAAACTGGGAAACAATTTTAGCCAATTTCCCCTCAGACAAAGGACTTCTATCTAGGACATATAAAGAATTTTTTTTTAAATGAAGTTCCTCAAATTCAAAGACCCAACCCAAAAATGGGCATCTGAGATGAATACACACTTCTCAAATGAAAAAATATGAATGGCGAATAAATACAGGAAAAAACTTTCAACATCATTAGTCATTCGAGAAATGCAAATTAAAACAACACTGAGATTCTATATACTCGAGAAAGAATGGATATCATCAAGATATCAACCAATAACAAATGCTGGAGAGGCTGTGGGAAGAAAGGAACCCTCCCTACCCCACTGCTAGTGGGCATGTAGATTGGTGAAACCACTGTGGAAATCAATCTGGAGCTTCCTCACAGAACTAGGACTGGAAGTCCCAGTTAACCCAGCTATTCCCCTTCTGGGTATTTTCCCAGAAGAATTAAAAATATCATACCACAGGGATTTATGTGCATCCATGTTCATAGCAGCACAATTTGTTATAGCCACATCTAGGAAACAACCCAAATGGCCATCCACTGAGGAATGGGTAAAAAAAGATGTGGTATTTTTATACAATGGAATGTTACTCAGCTATAAAAAAAGATAAATTTGAGGCTTTTGTAGGTAAATGGATCCAACTAGAGACCATACTCATAAGTGAAATAAATTGGACCCACATGTGTAAACATCATATTGTCTCCCTGGTGTAGGAACCTGAAAGAATAAGTAAAGCTTAAAACGTACAGTAGATGATAGGAAAGGGGAAGAAATTGTTCAAAGGAAAGAATGACTGGGATGAGGGAATGAAGAAAAAAAGAAAGAAGGCAAAATATAAATATATATGTATATGAATAGCTGTGATAATTGTGTTGCTGACATCTGATAGTATATTGAAAGGAACAGTTAATGCTTAACGTTTTTTATATTCTAGTCAATTTTATATGCTTATATCTGGTAATCTGAGCAACTGATTTGAAGGTATCAATATGCAATGAAACTACCATGGTGAATTCCTACCATCTTGTCTACTGAAACTCTATTATCTCTAATGCTTTATCTAAGAATTACTTTTTTATTCTCTTTATTGGTTTGAAGAGTCTTCCATTCTTACATCTGGTAATCTGAGCAGCCTAGTTGAAGATAACAATATGTAATATCACAACCACTGTTAATTCGTACTATTTTGACTTGAAACCCTGTACCACTTTAAGTGTTCTTGCTTTGGTTTGTTTATGTTTGTGATGCTGCTATGCTGCTATTGTTCTTTTTTCCCCTCTCATTTACTACTCTTTTTTAAAATAAAATTTTAAAAAACGGTATGTAATATAACAACCATTGTTAATTTCCTATTATCTTAGTTTGAAATTCAGTATTGCTTTTACTGTTTTGTGTTGTTTTGTTTTGTTCTTGTTGTTATTTTGGGTTTTTCTTCTTTAAAACAAAAAAAAATTTTAAATAAATGAATAAAAGAGGGAAACCAGAGCTGGGACACCTGGTGGTTCTGGCAGCAGCTGTGTGCAGAGGGAGTTCTGGCCCAGTGTGGCTGCCGCAGAGCCACAGCCCAGCCAGGACATGCCTGGGTCCAGCCAGTGGTAAGCCCCAGTCTAGTTGGTCAGGCTTCTTGTTTTAGGGGCAGCCTGTGCGCAGAGCAGAGGCTGTCGTGACTACGGCAGGGTAAAAGGTCACCATTAGCCTTGCATTGGTAGCAATGGACAACTCAATGGAGAGAGCTTCCTGCTGTGCTTCTCTACTGCTTCTGATGGAGAACGGGGTTGGCTACTTAGAGGACTTTATGATGAATAAAGAATTCCAGTTATGGGGAGAAATTTCATAGACAAGTACTACCAGAGTACAAAGACATGGAGAGAACAAACTCACCCGTTTGCTTTTGTTTGTTTGGTTGGTTGGTTGGTTGGTTTGGTTTGGACTTTAGTTTCTTTGATCTTGTTTCTTTTTGTTTTATTTTGGTTTTTTTTGGTGCTAAGGATAGAACCCAGAGCCTCACATATGCTAAGCACATATTCTACTGCTTAGCCATATTCCAGTTTAAACAGATTTTTTTGGTAGAAAAGTCCATTGCAGAACATCTGCTGCAGTGGATTCTGGATTTAATGTGGCAGCTTTCACAATATTACAGCACTGATGAAAAGATGTCTCTGGTGACATATTTGACATATTGCTCACATTTAAAGATTTTCTAGCTCTTAAGGTAAATTTTCTGGACTATGACGCAGAAAAAGAAGGTTGGGGACTGGCTTTTTGCAGTGGTTTGGTGTTGATTTTGTTGTGTAATCATCATTTATTACAGCTTCTCAGAGCAATCTGCAATCAATGAATGGGATCATTCTAGATGTCACTATCCCAAAGGCTCAGAACAGCTTTAGCTGATGACGGAATATATCTTGAAATGATTGACTTTGTTCCACAACTCTTCTTTCATGTTAAATGTTTTGTTTTTATTTTATTTTGGGGCACAAGGGAATTAAACCCAAGCCTTACCCATGCGAGGCAAGTTCCCTACTACTGTACTACATCTCCAGCACTGCATGTTAAGTACCAAGACCAAAATGACCTGAGTTTTCTAGACTCATTTCACCTGACCATCTTCCTGTACTCGGTAACTCTGGTATTCCCTGCTTCCCCAAGTAGACACCTCTCCTCTCTCCCTGTCTCTCTGTCTCTCTCTGTATCTGTCTCTCCCTCCCTCTTTCCCTCCCTCCCTCCCTCCCGAGTTAGATGTCTCTGGAGCAGGCCTATGTCATGTGTCTTACCTGGGGGATCTGTTCTCCGCGGTGTAGAATAAATCAACTTAAATCCTTTTTGTCCCAGCAGCTTTGCATCTGTCTTTTGTGCAGTCACGGCTCTTTTTATACCAGGTCACAGTTTCAGTCCTCCAGCCTCAGGAGGATTTTTTTTTTTTTCCGGTACTGGGGATCGAACTCAGGACCCTGTGCTTGCTAGGCAAGCGCTTATTCCACTGAACTATATCCCCAGCCCCTCTCAGGAGGATTTTTTGTTGGGGATATTTATCTAGCAAGCTACTCAAGGCATATAGCTGTTTTAAGGTTTCTGAATCTCCTATGATCTTAGTTTGTGTTAAACTTCAGAATCAACTGAAAACAATGGCCTTTGCATTTGAAAGTCACCTCTTGGTCTTCTTCCCATACCCCTGGTGTCACTCTGTCTTCTGCTGCTTCTGATGTAGTCCTCTGTTTCTAGAAGTATTTTTTAGGCATTATGTTTTTAAAATATACTTGTAGCTGATCACTCAGGCCAGTCTGGTGTGTGTGATCTTGGAACTTCCACAATGGCCCACCCGCTTCAGTGTGGATCTTAGACACCTGGGGGCACACAGGTTGAAGACTTGATGCTCGGAGGGTGCTGGAGAGAAGCAGTGGTATCTTTAGGGTCAGGCCTAGCAGAAGCCCTTCAAGTCACTGGATCACACAGGGGGACCCCACTTCATCCCTCTTCCCCATTGGCTTCTCAGCTGTGCTGCGCAGTTTTGCTGTACCACATATGAGTCCGCACCATGATTTTCTGCCTGCCACAGGCCCAAAGCCACAGGCCCAAAAGCCAATTAACGTTGGACAGAAACCTCCAGCATAACCCTTCTCTCTTTATAAATTGTCTCAGTCTTGATTATATGAACAAATCTAACACACCACATAGGCAGATGTTTTCTCCCCCTTACACTAACATACCACTCAAAGGTCAGAGGCTTAGATGTGGCATGCTTTTCAGCCATTAGTGCTATCAAGGTGACGATGGCTTTCATGTAGCTTCTCTTTCCGGGAGCACCAGTGAAGGCAAGCTGTGTGCTTGAGGGAGGCTGGAAGCCACCATGTTCTCAAAGCACATGAAGCGTGTATGCGCATTTGCTTAAAGTGCTTTCTATACAAACTAGTTCATTGTGTTTTTGGTTGGAATAGACATGGACTCTGTGGTTTGTTTTCTCTTGTTCTGTTTTTCCTGTCCGAATCTCTCCTGCCAGGATGGCACTGCCCTGGTATAGCTCAGAATAAATAAGAGCCAGTGAAGCACTTTACTGGTCGTCTGTCTGCTTCATCTTAGTGTAATGTTTGGTAGAGCATTACTGAACAGAAACCATACAAGTGTTCCCTCTCTGTACAGAAAGAAAAACAGTTCAAATTCAGTGTGTACATTCAGTTTTTTTAAAGTAAAAATCATGTGTGCTGACTTCGGCTTAGCTGCTCTGGTTTTAAAAGATGAGCAATGAGCCACGTGCTTCTCTGTGCAGATACATCTTTTTTTAAACTACTTCATACCTTTAAAAACGAAGGAAGAAAGTTTGACTCTAACAGTAGTATAATTACAGTCATTAAAACATTGCTTACCACAGATTCGTAATTATCACTCCAGAGCAATGACAATGATACACTGTGATAAAGGATGTGCAAATCTGCTTTCGCAACTCCTGTGTGCTTAGCTCTAAAATCTTGGTTGTTAAGACTTTTTGTCACCAGCCCACACCCGTGGAAAACCCACACACTGGAGAAAGCGCTGGTCAGTGTCTTACCTTGAGCATCTCATTGCTCTCTAACGTGTCATGTTTCATTTACCTCCCCACCTAGGTCTAGATTTCTTAACGTGTCTTGTGTTTGTGAGGAGGTGAGCCTCAGTTAAGGACAGACATTCACACTGCTCAAAACTTGTGATGGAGATAAGAAGAACAGTCCCTTGCACCAGTGTTTCAAAGCCAATCTGTCCTAACAGACATTTTTAAAATTAATAAGTAATTTGAAATTACCATGCTGTCATGACCCTGAAATGCAGTTCACTGGAACTATAACCAATAAACACATAATCTCACCAAAAGAGACAATGTAGTTCCTTAACTATAATACAGAGAAATTAGTTTAAAATAAAATAATACATATTTTATTATTGTAAATGAGCATAACTAAACAAGCACATATATAAAGTAAACAGAAGCTTGTGCCTACTCACACAAATAGTTTGCAATTAAAGGTCATAAGAAGATATTCAGCTGAATATTGTTAATGCTTTATATTTGCTTGATGACAACTGAATCCACCATGAAAAGAAAACACCCAAACCAGAGTAAGTTACCGCAGCTATTTAAATGCCATGAATAGTGCTGAGTGTCAGTAACATGATTTTCCACAATGACAAACAATTCTTGGTAAGAAAAAGTGTACAATTTAAGAAAAATGTAGTTTCCCCCAAATTTGCCTAGTAGTTGCTTTACTGAAAATTCCAAGCATATTAAAACCATATAAAGTACTTTTTGTTTATCTGTAGTGGCGTCAGGTTCCAGGCTTAGAAAATTATAAACAGGTTTTCCAACTCATGAATATGCAGTGAGCCATCTTAAAGTGACACAAGACACAGAGCAGTCTTTGTTGGATGAGACTGACCCTCAGCGTGCAGACTATACAACACACTTTGCCTCCAATCGCCAAATGCCAACAGTGCCACCCCATCACTGTGACAGTTCCAAAACACTCGCTAGGGGAGCCCCTTTGAGGGTTGCTGCCTTGAAACTTGCAAGTGTATGCCTACTAAAAGGTGGAGAGTTAAACTCTTCATCTTGGGAAATTAGGGTTCTGCTTCATAGATTTTCTATAGCAGATTAGGCTTCCAATTAGGTAAATTTATACACAATATATTGTTGGCAGGTTGTGTGTGTGTGTGTGTGTGTGTGTGTGTGTGTGTGTGTGTGTGTGTGCGCACCTGAGTTTATGCTGCTTAAATAAGGGGGGAAAAGGTGAGCAGTTTCTGTAGATTGGTTCCCAGGTAACCAAGAGTCTATAAAGTAGCAAGATTGGGCTCAAATTCTACCAACATAGTGTAGAGCGGTCCCACGCTACCCCACACTGGCACTTTTGAAGACTGAATGAACCACGTTTGCGCTGCCTGGATTCCACAGGCACTGATACCTCAGGGAAGCCGAAGCGTGAGACCACACATCAAAGGGTAGGGTTTGCCTCAACGGACTGTACTACACTGCTACTGTTAATTTTCCTGGGACAGGGCCCCCATGGCACACACACAAAAGAGGATTTAAAAGATAGTTCTTAGAAGGGTGCAAAGAAGGATTTTCTTGATAGCCCATAGGAGTCAGGGGCCTGGGGTCAGGGAGGGGCAGCAGGTTGCTTTTGAGCAGAAGTAAACTGTTCCTACAAAGCAGCAGCCCGAAAGGCTGGATAGAAAGCAATCCTGTGACACAATAAAGCAAGCCCAGGCAGAAAAAGGGGTTCAGCAGGACAGTCCCACACAAAGGGCTGGAGCCAATTCACTCCGAGACCAGCCAATCATCTGTGTTCAATTCTCTACATTTTTATCAAAGTGTAATGTTAAATCTTTCAGCTCAGGTGATGAACATAAAAATGACCACACTGCTCATGAAATGGCTCCCAGGCAGATGCGGCAGAGGGGCACGACAGAGGAGCGTGGCAGAGGAGAAGCTGCTCCCGGAGAAGAGGGTCGAGGAAGGAGAAGCAAGGCAGTGAGCTAAATCCAGCCACATACGCTCAGGGACCAGCTCTTCTGACTGGGCCTCACCTCCCTGCAGCAGGCAGATGTCAGCCCATAATCCAACATCCTAAAATCCCCGCCTGTGGGTACAGGAGGTATCATCAGATATATTCATTTCGATATAAACCCCAAATGACCCCTGACTACCTGGACTCAGTACAAAGGCACCTTCCTTATTTATTGTTCTCCAGAGTTCCTATTGCTTTCTAGTGCATGATGTAACTTAACTGCTTGTGCTACGGTTATTTTTTTAATCTGGTCCACCAGAATGTAAGCTCTAAGAATGAAAAAGAATCTGTTCTCCTTGCTGATACATTTCTTGTATGTAAAATACCACCAGACATATAGAAGGTACATAATAAATGTGTTTTGAATAAATATGTCATTAGGAATGCTTTTACCTACATATAAGAAACAACTGCTAGAAGCCTAAAGCATTCATTTGTGGTTTGTTACTGGGAAACCCGGCTAGTGTCAGAGGTTTCCTGTGTGCATTGTGGTTTCACCGAAGTGCCACTATGTCCACTTCTTCACACAACTGCGGCAACAGCCAACATCATAGCTTTGCACAATAGAATCTAAAGTGGGAGAAACCACGAGGAGGGAAAATGTTTTCGTGTATCTCTTTCCAGGGTGATAAACTTATCCAGATGTCTTTAGTAGACTTGCTCCTAGGTCTCATTGCCCAAAGGCACCGCATTATTTCCAGACAAATTATTGGCAAAAGAAAATTTAATTCTATAATTAATATAAATTCCAATCAAGATTCATCGTAGGGGCTGGACAAAATGCCATTCAGCAAAATTGGAAAATCTTTTAAATTGGAAAAACTGGCAGGCAGCCAACCATACCCGTGATTGTACAATTAAATAAATGTTACTTATTGCAAAATTATAATTTTATAATGTTATTTCTTATGATAAACATCACGTAAAGTTATGAGATTGCCTCTCACTATATAATGTAATTGTGTCCAAAATCCAGAAAATAATGTATTGGTCAACATATTGAGTTGCATGTAAGAGAAGCAAGATTAAAACCGATTAATTGAAAGGTTTTATTTTATCACTCTTACAAGAAGTTGCACAGTAAGCAATTCAGGACTGACAGAGCAGCTTTGAAAGGCTGCCAGGGACTCAGTCCTCCTTATGTCAGACTGCAGCCGGTTTTCCTTTCGGGACACACAATGGCGACTTTGCACATCAAAAGGGTAGAAAAGTGTTTTGAAAGGGCAAGGCAAGTCAACCACCCTTCCCACAGCGCAGATCCAGCAATCTCTGCTTGCTTCTCCTTGGCCAGGACTAGTTCACAGGCCCTCTGTTCACCTGAGGAGGTGAGTGCTTTAACTGAATCCAAACAAAAATTTGGATCTGTTTGTTATTAAGAAATAAATAAATCCACTGAAAAGATAGGTTTGTGCTAATATTGCCTGGACAATAAAATGCTGATGTTTGGTACTCTGAGAAACTAATTTAAAGATAACAATGCACAATGTGGCAATGTGTTGACCGTTGTTTTGGAATTTTGTTCTTATGTTTATAGGTTTATTATGTTTTTGTTTCTTTTTCTTTAAAATAAAAGAAATAAAGAAAGAACAAACAGTAGGTAGGCAACTGCAGAGTCTACTACTTAGGTTTGCCAATGATACTAACTTTGGTTACCTTTGGTGAATTCTTATGTCTTCTTGAATTTCTTGTTCTTGAAAAAACTTATTTTCAATGTCTGTTTTTTTATTTTAAAAGAACACAGTGAAGATTTTTTAATTTTGCAGAGGAAAACAAAAACCTTAAAGATTTACTTTTACAGCCTTATCAAAATATCCTTCACATTAACATGTCTGTTTTAGACAATCACATCAAACACTCGCTGAGAATAAACTGGCATTCCTGAGCATCACTTAGCCTCCATGTAAATTTAGGACATTATATCTCACTCCCAAAGTTATTAAAATGAGATGAAATTCCACTAATATAATGTATATAAAACAGCTCATACCAAAAAATAAAATATTTAGCAGTGCTCACTAAAAATAATAGCGTATACATGATACATGTAAAATAACTCTTTTAATCATAGATTTACTGATTTTTAACCTACCTTTTACATTATTTATATTAAATGAGCATTTATAAGAAACATGCTAAGTGTCTTATCTATAATAAGTCATGTCAACCTCAAAGTAACCTATAAGGTATGTAATATTATTATCTTGATTGCACAGATAAAAAAATGAAGCTTAGGGAAGTTAAGAAAACTCCACAATATTATATAGGGAAGAAGTAACAAAGTTTGAATCGAGATCCAGGTGGTATGACCTAACATTTTTGTCCTTAACCAGTTTATCACAACACAAAAATGAAATTCCTCTATTTAGAGAGTATGAAAGCATCATAAGTCTAGTTACAATTCAATTCGTATAAGAAATTACTTTGATAATTTAAATTTATAATCCTGGCAAAAATCGTGCCATCAGCTGAATGATGGCTATCGTCTCCTGAATGATGCCTTTCAAACACATCTAGAAATTCAGACTTTGTCATTGCAGCTCTTCCTATTAATAGCACTCTGCCTTAAATAGTTTCTGAAAATGCTGCTAAAAAAGTCTTTTTGAAAGTATACATTTATACTTCTCTGAAAGAATACGCAAAAATGTAAATTTTTCAAATTTATTCATGTACTGATTATAATTTGGCTAAATTAGCCTAGAAACTAACAATGCTATGTTAAAAAGCATTTTGTAGCAGAAAAACATAAATACTCTCCCAGGCACTGCACTGGTGTAACGAATAGTGCTGACGTTCACATGACTGCATAAGTAAATGGCAAGAGAATAAAGCAGTGAAGGTAAGGGTCGCAGAAGGGGACATGAAAGGAGTTAGGGCATGTTGTGTGTAAGTTCCGACTGCACGATGAATGTGATCACTATGTACTGCACAAACAGACTTACAAAAAAATGTAAAAAATAATGAAATGAGAACAAATGGAGAGATTTTACTTTTAAAAATACTAATTAAAATGAATATGTCCTTTTTCAAAGGACTATATTTATTGGCAAACATACTGGTAAAAATGTTTGACAGTTTTATGACAAATAGTAATGCTTACTTTTTGATCAATTTTGCATGCTTATCATCTTTTATTTTGCCCTTTATTTATAACTTCAGTTTCTCATCTAGGAGAAACCACGTAATATTTAAGCTTGTGTGTTTTATTTATTTCATTTAATATTATGGTCTTAAGGTGCATCCATTTGTTTATATCCAGAAATCTGAATAACTACTTTGAAGGTAACAATATACAATATAAAAACCATTGTTGATTTCCCATCATCTTGTTTTAAAATTCTGTATCATTATTAATGGTTTTTTAAGTTTTATTCCCTTTAAATTGAAAAAATTAATTAAAAATATAATTAATAATTTAAAAAATAAAGATTATGGGGGGTAGATCCTTCTCAAATGGGAAGGAGATCAATAATCAGAGAGAGGAAATAGGAGGGAAGGGAAAGAAGGTGCAAACAGGAGATAAGATGTGTTATGTATATGCACCAGCTCCACACCAGGGATGTAAACATTCTCTACTGTACACACATGGACTTATACAAAATTCAGTATGGGAAGTGATTCTTTAAAGGTGTTAGGAGGCACCATGGTATAGAGAGAAGTAAAGTATTACATACATATGGGGACAAATCAAAAAGCTTTAATAGGACATGGCTGAGTACATCCTTGAAAGATAAATGATTTCCACAAGGAAAAAGCATTCCAGGGGGAAGGACTGACAGGAGTAAAAGCCTAGGGTATAAAACAATTAGGTGATTTTCAGGATTGCATGTTCTTTAGCACTCTTGAAAATAAACCTTGAGGAAATAAGTAACATGACATGTTAGAAGTGCGGGAAGTGATTCATGGAGAATCTCACCCACCATAACTGCAGTTTGAGTTTTATAGGTCAAAGGAGAAGGATTTACATTAGCAAGGTGGTCAACTGGGATTTTAAATACATCACTTCTATCATGTTGGTGGAAGATCTTATATCTTTTTGTGCTTATAGTAATACTCTTTGTATTAAGCTCTATTTTGATGTTACTATAGCTACTCTTGTCTCATTTGAGTAGAGTTTGCATAATCTCAGAGGCTTCTTAATGATTTCCCTACAATTTTTTGATAACGTTATATTTAAAATGTTTCATTGGGGGATAGAAATATAACTCAGTGGTAAAGAACTTGCTTAGAATGTGTGAGGTCCTGGGTTGGATTAAATAAATAACTTCCCATTGCAGTGTATATTTGGAGACTTTTCCTCTATCTGGCAATTTTAGTATGTAATATTTTATCCATTGATATTTAATACAATTTCACTAATATTACCATTTGCTTTATTTGTCCCACATGTTTTGTAGTTTTTTCTTTCTATTCTTTTACCCTTTTACATTAGTCAAGTAGTGTGTCCTATTCATTCTGCCCCTCCACACCATCTATTAGTTATAGACTTCTATTATTTTAGGGGTTACTTAATAGTAGAATCTCTCAACTGTGCAACAATTGATATTGTGAACAGACACCACTAGCATCATCCTCTCTCTCCTAGTCATGACAATCAAAATGTCTCCAGACGTTACCAAATATCCCCTTGGGGGTGAAATCTCCTTCTTGAGAAACTTGCCCAAGAACTGGGCCGTCCAAAGTATCACCTATGCAGCTGCTTGGGAGAACCTGAAATGCGAGCAGTCTAAGTGGAAACATATTATAAAGGGTAAAATACTTGCTAAATTTTAAAGATCTAACATTTTAAAAAAGAAAAAAAGGACTTCAGTATACTTTAATTCTGTCAACTATTTCTTCCCTTCTTTTGTGCTATTGTTACCTGGTATCTGAATTTTCTTTATTATATTATTTGAGGTTATTGTTATTATCCTGTGTATCTTACATCCACCTTCATTTGACCCTTTCTTTTGCTCTTTATTGCTTCCCACATTTTCACACATCCATCTGTAATTGCTCTCCTCTGACCAAAGAGTTCTCTTTTTCCTTCTCTTAGTGTACATTTATTAAACTAATTCAGGTTTTGCTGTTCTCAAAGTCTTTGGTCAGAATTAAATGAATGTTTACTTGGAAACACTGCTATAGTTTGGATTGTGTGTCCCAAAAGCTCCAGGGCTAACAGCTTCATCGCCAGCTGATGAAGCTGCTGGGATGTTCTGGGAAACTGTGCCCAGTCGAAGGAAGCAAGGAAATTGAGGACGCGCCCTTGAAGTGGACACCGTTATTCTGCCCATCTTTCCCTTTGCTTCTTGGCTGCCATGAGGCGAGCAGCTTTGCTCCACCACATCTGTCCATGACCATGCACTGTCTGGCCACAGGCTCAGAAGGAACAGAGCCCGCCGACCACAGAATGAAACTTCTGGAACCATGAGGCAAAACAAACCTTTCTTCTTGAAGTTGTGTAACTTTGTGACAGCAATGGGAGGCTATCACAAACATATGTGATTACAACCCAAATCAACAGATGGAACATTTCCAGCTCTATAAAATGCTCCCTTTTGCTTTTCCTAATCAAGTCTTTCCAAAGGTAAAACTATCCTGACTTCTATAAACTAAACTGGTTTTGCCTTCTCCTGTTCTTCCTATAAATTGACTCAGATATATGTACTCTTGTGCCTCGTTTCTTCTACAAAACACTGTATCTGTGAGATTCACTCAACCTGAGAATATAGCCATTCTCTGAATAATACTGCATTGTATGAATATACCACAATTGGGTTCTCCATGATTACACTGATGTAGATGTTGGATATTTCTAGATAATTATGATTATGAATAAAGCTGCTGTGAACATTCTTATAAATATAGTTGGTAAAAACAAAACTCATTTACTAGGAATGAAATCACTGAGTCACATGGTAAAACTTTATATACAGGTATTGCCATGAAAATTTCCAAAGCTGTACCAATTAACCTTCTTATCATCACTGTATGAGTTTTAGTTTTGCCACATCCTCGCTAACACTTTGTTACAATCAAACTTCTTAATCTTAGCCTTCTAGTGGATGAGTCTTTTAGGGGATATATGTCTGGTGACATACATTAAAGGAGTTATACAAGTGTCAACATTAGTTGGTACAACTACTTTAGAAATTTCTGTCAGTATCTGTTAAAATAGTTGTAACCCAGTGTCATGGCTTATATCTAGATGTTCCCTGAAAGCCTCAGGCAATCATAGGCTTTTGCGAAGTAGCAGGATTATGGGTGTGTGATACTAGATTAGTCCAGTGATTCAGGTTTACCATATTTGTGGGTAACAGAATTATTGAAGAGGGAAGCCCTACCCTAGGTGTTAGTGGCACCAACCAGTAGGCTTATAGCTTGGATGGAGTAAAAAGGGAAAGAAGGAAGGCAGTCTCACTACCTCCTGCCTCCCATTTTCCTGGTCAGGGACTATTTCTCCTCTGGCTCGCTGCACTGCCTTGAAACCAGCCAACTAAAATAAGCCTTTCCTCCTTTAATGTGTGGATGTCAGGTATTTTGTCCCAGCAATGAGAAAGTAACTAAGACACCAGACAATTTCATTCTTCCAATCTTTAACTTTCCTTCTACTCCTTAATGGTGTCTTATTATGAACATAAATTCTTAATTTTAATGAGGTGTGATCTTTCAGTGTTACTTGTTATTACATTATGTTTTAAGAAACAATTGCTTACCCCAAGATCATGAAGATAGTTTTTTTTTTATTACTTACTCCAGAAATTTCATCATTTTTTTGAGACGGGACTCTCTGCAGTTCAAGTTGGCCTTGAACTCACTTTGTAGCCCACACTGGCCTCAAACTCACAGCAATTCTCCTTCCTCAGCCTCCCAAGTGCTGGAATTACAGGTGTGCACCACTGTGCCCAGCTAGAAGTTTTATCATTTCACTTTTTACATTTAGGTCTATGATTCATCTTATTTGAGTTTTTGATGTATTTTTCAAGTTTGGAATTTTAGGGCAT
The DNA here is from genome assembly GCA_004027595.1 of Dinomys branickii. NCBI lineage: Eukaryota > Metazoa > Chordata > Mammalia > Rodentia > Dinomyidae > Dinomys > Dinomys branickii. The sequence continues at coordinate 17,060 of PVLD010018488.1, read as the reverse complement.
TTGTTTTCATTTGTTTATAAGAACTATCTATTGTTTGCTATTTTTAAAAAATCCCTTTCTTCAGTTAATCACTTTTACCTGTGTGTATGGAAGGAAAGAAACTTATTTGCTTTATATTTCATTTTTCTTATATTTTGCAAATTGGAAAAATTTTAAATGAGATTTTTACCCTGTGCTGTCAAGGGTCTTTTAGGTGGGGGTTTTCAAAATAGAATAAAAATTATTCAGGCTTCAAAAAATATATTGGCCAAGTAAGTACCCTGTGCAGTGATGGTACTGTCTCAGACAGCCAAATCAAGGGTTTCAAACTTTAACAAACCTCGCTGGTCTTTCGTTGTACCCTTGAGAGAAACGTGTGGTGGGTATGAGGAAAATGAAGACAAGACACAAGGGCTGGGTTAGGTGGAGTCGCCTCTCACCGGGTGGGAAGAGGACCGACTTCAACAGCCGGGCGTTTATTTTATGCACTTGCAAAGTTACTTTGAGGAGAGGCAACGCTGCCTGGTGACTAAGGACTGTGGCTGTCCTGGCAGGATGCATTTCTCAGGGCTGAGGCAGCTTGCCGCCTGAGGCACCCGGCTCTGTCCCGCCCTCAGCTCCCCAACATCCGGCTCCAGTGGCTCCCGACTACCCGGCCACCGCCACCGTCTTCGCTGTCCTCTGTGCCCACTTCCCTCCTCTCTCTGCAGAGGAGAGGTATTGAGTTTCTTGTCGCTACTTTAACAGAAGACCACAACTTTAGTGGCTTAAAACATAATTTTCCTAAAGTTCTGCAAGTTAGAAGTTCAAAAGGGGTTTTCTAGGGAAAAACTGAAGACATACACAAAGCCCATTCCTTCTACAGATTTCGGGGGAGAATGTATTCCTTGCCTCTTCTCAGTATGGCCTAGCTAATAGACACAAGACTCCAATCTCATCTTCCAGGGTTACTCGGCCTTCTCCTCATCGGACTTCCTGCCTCCCTCTCATCCTGTGCATAGCCAAGACTACCCAAAATGGAAAATCAGGTAACGCGGGAGAGCTTGTTCATCTCAACATCCTCAATTTGATCATTTTGACAAAAACCTCTTTTACAATGTAAAGTAACATATTTATCCCTATATTTTAGGGATTCATGTGTCAACATCTTTGGAGACCATTGTTCTGCCAACCATAGAGTGTGTTTCTTACAGTAGCTCTAGCAGAAAACATTCTGTGAAAATTCTCCCCGGCCCATCTTGGGTAACATGCTCATACTGAAGCAGTGCCCTAGGGCAGAGAGGGTGAGATCAAGGGTGGTCTTGCCAAATCTGTACAGCCGCTCCCAGAGGCTGAGTGAGAAGGCTGTGACAGTGGTCTCAGCAAGTCCGCAGGTATTTGTGAAGTAACAGAAACCCAAAGGAAGAGCTATTATTACCAGAAGAGGAGAGAAGAAATAATGAGCAACACAAAACAACAAGGACAATACACAGGAAAAACAAGACAGGCCCTCTCTGTTCCCACCTGAACCTCTACGTCAACACTCTTCGATAAGAAGAGGATTGCTCTTCTTCTAAAATTCTATGTACAAGAATATACATTTCTCTGGGTTTTCTGTTTCGATGAAAAACAATGAATAAGGGTACTGGGGTGTAAAAGTCAGACAGCCTCGGGTTAGTAGACTGACTCTAACCCTTCTGACAGTAGATGAACAGTTAAAAAAGCCAAAATGCTAAATATTTTTAAATTTCCTGATTTTAAACGTCCTCATAGATAGAATCAGATTGTTTAATGTATTGGACATGGATGTTTGTCCTTTTTAAACTACCCATCACACTTTGTAAGCATCATTCTATGGTGGAAAATTTACAGTCTTCATAGTCCTGCTTCCATAAATTAGAATGCAGGAAAGTCTATCTGCTGCCTCTCTTGTAGCTAGGCCAGTGGAATGACTGGGCTTTACCTTTCACAGTCAGACTTGTACACATGAGAATTTAACAGGAAGGTGAGCAGCAAGAGGAAGGAAGCACCGGTCAGAACACATCTTCTCTGGCATGGGGTACAGTGATGTTGCCTACTTTGGGCAGCCAGGCACTCAAACCCCGTGAAATCATGAGTCAACATGAGCCTGTTCTTCTTTAATTTGTGGCCTACTTGACTTCACTGATGGGAAGGTGACTAACACAGCCCTCAGTTCCTGGCCTGGGTTTCTAAGACGCATCAAGGAAGCGCTAGTCCATACCTCGGGTAATTGTATGCCAGAAAAGCATAATGAGATAGCATAGAGTAACCTTGGCTTCAGTCCTGTTCTGTGAGTTTGGGCTTTTAAAGAGAAAAACCACTAAAAACAATGACACAAAATTTCAAAACAAGATAGAAGGAGAGAAACAGTGGTTAGCTCATTGCTTATTATTATCTTCAAGGCAGTTGTACAGATAACAAGGTATAGGCATGAAAAATTGATCAATTGAAAATTGAATTCAGTTGAAATGGATCAATTGAAAATTGATAGCACAAACCTGTCTTTTCAATGGACTAATAGACATTAGCAGTATAGCTAGCTTATTAACTATCTTGTCTATATATACATATATATTTTGTACATACATACATTTATATACATTTATGTGTTTACTTTCCCTTTTCTTGTCCTTCTTTTCTCCTTTCTCCCATCCCAGTTTCTCTTTCCTTTTCAACAGTTTCTTCCTGTTTCCCAATATCTGTTGTAGGTTTTGGCTCTTATTTACTCTTTCAGCTTCTTACCATAGGGGGACAATATGATGTTAACATGTGTGGGTCCGATTTATTTCACTTATGAGTATGGTCTCTAGTTGCATCCACTTACCTAAAAAGCCTCGAGTTTATCCTTCCTTAAATCTGAGTAGTACTCAACTGTATAAAAATACCACATTTTTAAATCTCTTCCTCGGTTGATGGGCATTTGGGTTGTTTCCAAGATTTAGCTATTACAGATTGTACTGAGAACATGGTACCAGAGCAATATGGGTGCACACGTGTTGCTCTGGTATGATGTTTATAATTCTTCTGGGAAAATGCTGTCACAGTTTGTGTCTGGGTGTTCCCCAAAGACACATGCAGTCACGGGGCAGGCTTTTAGGGTTTATGATTGATTCATGGTCCAATGTTGGAAGGATGGACATGAGTGCTCCCCCTACCCTGGGGCGGGTAGTTGGCATGCAATGTTAAGGAAGGGAAAGAAGCTGCTTGTCATTGCCACTCCTCCCTTTGCTTTTGTTGCTTTTGCTGTTTTCCATTGCCATGAACTGTTGCCCTCTGCCGTGTGCCACCCTGACTTGGAGCCAGCTAAGTATAGACTGAAACCTCCACAAACTGTGAACTAAATAAACGTTTCCTTCCTTAATTTTGGGCATCAGGTATTTGGTCTCAGCAATGAGAGAAAAGTAACCAAGACATATGCCCAGAACAGAAGTAGCTGGATAGAATGGAGTCTCTCATCCTAGTTTTTTGAGGAATCTCTACACTGATGTTCACAGTGGTTGCACCAGCCTACACTCCAACCAACGGTGGAGAAGAGTTCCTTTTTCCCCACAGCCCCTCCAGCATTTGTTATTGGTTGATTTCTTGATGATAACCATTCTTTCTAGGGTGACATGGAATCTCAGTGTTGTTTTAATTTGCATCTCTCAAATGACCAAAGAAGTTGAACATTTTTTCATATATTTATTTGTCATCCATATTTTTTCATCTGAAAAGTGTGTATTCATGTCAGATGCCCATTTTTGGATTGCGTCTTTAAATTTGGAAGGTCTGATATTTTTTCAAGTCTTTATATGTTCTAGATATAAGTCCTTTGTCTGAGGGACTGTCAGCTAAAATTTTTTCCTGCTCTGTGGGTTGTCTCTTAACTCTATTGGTGATTTCTTTTGATGTGAAAAAGTTTTCAATAAGATTCTTTGGGGTATTTCCTGTATAGTCTGGATTTTGTTTATGAAGTCTCTGCCTACACCTATATCTGCAAGATTTCTACCTACTTTCTCTTCTAGCACATTCAGTATTTCTGTTTTAATATTTAGATCTTTAATCCATCGTGATTTTAGTTTAGTGCATGGTGATAGACATGGGCCTAGTTTTGGTATGTAGAAAGCCAGTTTTTCCAGCATCATTTATTAAAGAGGCTATCTTTCTTCCAGTGAATACATTTGGTGCCTTTATCAAAGATAAGGAGGATGAGTGTGTTTGTAGTTGTGTTTGCATCTTCTAATCTATTCCAGTGATCCTCAGGTCATGTGTTTTTGCAAGTATCATGCTGATTTTATCAGAGTAGCTTTGTAATATAATTTCAAAGTCAGGGATTGTGATTTCCCCTGCTTTTCCTTTGTTGCCCAGAATTGCTTTCGCTATTCTAGGTCCCTTCTAATTTCAAATGAATTTTAGGAATGCTTTCTCTAGTTCTGTGAAGCATGCTAATGGTATTTTGATCAGGATTGCATTAAATCTGTATAACAATTTTGGGAGAATGGACATTTTCACTATGTTTCTTCTTCCTATCCATGAGCTGGGATATCTTTCCATTTTCTGATATCCTCTTCAATCTACTTTTTCATAGTACTGTAATTTTCAATGAATAGATCTCATACTTCCTTTGTTAGATTGATTCCTAAGTATTTTAATTATTTTTGGATGCTATTGTGAAGGGTGTGGTTTCTCCAATTTCTCTCTCAGTGAGTTTGCTGCCATGTGTACATGAATGCTATTGATTTTTGAGTGTTCAGTTTCAATCAAACTACTGAATTTGTTTATTAAATCTAGAAGTCTTTTGGTATAGTTTTGAGGTTTTCTCTGTACAGTATCATGTTATCTGCAAATGATGATAAATTCAGTTCTTCCTTTCCTACCCTTATTCCTTTTATTTCTCTCTCTTTTCTAATTGCTCTGGTAAATGTTTCCAGAACTAGACTGAATAGGAGTGGTGATAGTGGACATCCTTGTCTTTTTCTTTCACTTGTATAAAAAAAAACTGTTGGATTTTTTTCATTTAGGCACTGGAATGCAGCAAACAAAGCAGAAACTCCTGCCTTTTTTATTTCACACTCTAGTGGATGGTGATAAGTTTTGGTGAGACATATACTAGAAGCTATAAATAAAATTTTACAGGCTTTCTACTGTGTATATTTTTTAAAATTTTTGTTGTTTTGGTAGTACAGATTAATTTTGTAAATTTAAAGATAATAAATAGAGACAATAAAGACAATACAGAATTTCAAAACAAGATGATAGGAAATTAACAATGGTTACTATACTGCATATTGTTATCCTTGAAGTAGTCGCTTAGATTGCCAAATATAAGTATGTAAGACTGATCAAACAATATGAACTCTTCACTGTTCCTTTTAGTGAACTAATAGCAATTAGTAGTACAGTTATCTTGTGTACCTCATTTGTCTCCTTTTCTCCTCCCCCATCCCAGCTGTTCTTTCCTTTTGAGCTGTTTCTCTTTCACAACATCCACTGTACCTTCTGTGTCTAATTTACTCTTTTCTTTCTCATCCTAGGGAGACAATCTGATCTTCACACGTGCGAGTCTGATTTATTTCACTTATGAGTATGGTCTTGAGTTGCATCCATTTACCTATAAAGCCTTGAGTTTACCTTTCTTTATAGCTGAGTAATACTTCATTGCATAAAAATATGACATCTTTTCTATCCATCCCTCAGTTGATGGGAATTAGGTTGTTTCCAAGATTCAGCTATTACAAATGGTGCTGCTATAAATATGGGTGCACATACATCACTGTAGTATGATGCTTTCAATTCTTCTGGGAAGATAGCCACAAGGGGAAGCTAGGTCAAAGACATCCTTGTCTTGTTTCTGATTTTAGAGTGAAAGCTTTTAATTTTTTCCATTTAGTGTGACATCGGTTATTGGTTTGTGATAGATGGCTTTTATCAGGTTGAGGTAAAGACCATCTATTCTGATTTTCTGTAAAGTTTTATCATGAATGAGAATTGGACTTTGTCAGAAGCTTTTTCTGCATCTATTAAGATGGTCATATGATTTTTGTCTTTGGTTTTGTTGATATGGTACATTACATTTATTGATTTGCACATGTTGAATTTCTGGGATGAATCTTACTTGGTCCTGCTATATGATCTTCTTGATGCTTTGATGCATTCTGTTTGCCAGTATCTTATTAAGGATTTTTGCATCTATGTTCATTAGGGAGATTGGCCTATAGTTCTCTTTTTTGGTTGTGTCTTTCTCTGGCTTTTGTAATAATTGCTTCCAGGGTAATAATTGCTTCCAGGAATGTGTTAAGGAGAATTGCTTCCCTTTCAATTTCATTAAAGAGTTTGAGGAGTACTGGAATTAAATCATCTCCAAATTTCTTGTAGAATTCATCAGTGAAACCATCAGGACCTGGGCTTTTCTTTGTTGGTAAGTTCAATCTCATGAACTGATATTGGGTTATTGAGAATTTTTTATATCTTCTTGATTCAGCTTTGGTAATTACATGTATGGAGGAATCTCCCTATATTATCTGTGTTTTCCATCCTATGAGAGTAAACATTTTCCAAGTAGGTATTGATGATCTTCTGAATTTCCACGGGATTTGCAGTTATTTCACGCTTTTCATTCCTCAATGCATAAATTTGAGTCTTTTCTTTCCTTTTTTGATAAGATTAGCTAACAGTTTATAAATTTTATTTATTCTTTCAAAGAACCAACTTTTTGATTCCTTAATTCTTTGTATTGTTTTCTTAGTCTCCATTGTGTTGATTTCTGCTCTGATCTTTATAGTTTCCTCCCTTGTATGGGCTTTGGGCTTGACTTGCTCTTCTTTTTGTAGAAGCATCATTAGGTTGTCTGTTTGTGCTCATTCTGTTTTCCTGCTGTGAGAATTCCCAGCTGTAAATTTCCCTCTTAGGACTGCTTTCACTGCATCACATAAGACCCAGTATGTTGTACCTGCATTCTCATTGAGTTGTACATATTGTTTAATTTCTTTCTTTATTTCATCTGTGACCTATTGCATGTTTAGGAGGGTGTTATTCAATTTCCATGTGTTTATGGAGTTTTTGAAATTTCTTTTGCCCTCAATTTCCAATTTTGAGTTGTGCTCTGGTCAGGTGATATGAGATAATTTTAATTGCTTTGCATTTACTTATGCATGTTCTGTATGCTAGTATATGGTGTATGTTAGAGAATGTCCCCATGTCCAGCTGAGAAGAAAGTGTATTCTGATGATGTCAGATAGAATACTGTGAAAACATCTACTAAGTCCATTCATTCACAGGTTTGGTTCAGTTCTGATATTTCTTCACTGATTTTTTGTCTCGTTGATCTATTCTTTATGACAATGGAGTATTAAGTTCTCCTGTATTATTGCTTATTTGATTTTTCATGTTTAATATTTATTTTATATAGTTGCATGCCCCTGTATTTCATGCATACATATTTATGATTGTTATCTCTTCCTCTTGAAGTTTTTCCCTAACAAATATGTAATGACCTTCTTTATCCCTTTTGATTATTCTTGGTTTGAAGTTTACATTGTCTGCACACAGAATAGCTACCCCTGCTTTTTTCTGGGTTCCTGTTGCATGGAAAATTGTTTTCCATTCTTTAATTTTCAGTCTATGAATTTCCTTTTGCACTAAATGTGTTTCTTGTATACAGCAGATTGTTGGGTCTTGTTTCTCGATCCATTCTGCCAGTCTGCTTCTTTTCATTGGTGAAGTGAGGCCATTACATAAATGATATGTATTGGCTTAGTTTTGCCATATTTTCATGCTGTTGGTTGTCTGCTTTTCTCCTCTGTTTAATTGCTTGCCTTGCCTGGTGGTTTCTTTTTGTTCTTGTTCTTGCAATTGTGGTCATTTTTATCTCTGTCTAGAATATCTTTCAGTACTCTTTGTAGGGTTGGTTTGGTGATCATGAATTTCTTGAGTTGTTCTTTGTCATGGAAGAGCCTTATTTCTCCACTAATTTTGAAAGATACTTTTGCAGGATACATCAATCTTGATTGGAAGTTATTTTCTTTCAGGACTTGAAATACCTTACTCCAAGCTCTTCTCAACTTGAGGGTTTGTGTTGAAACGTGTGCCATGATTTCGATGGATTTTCCTTTATAGGTGATCTATTTCTTTTCTCTAGCAGCTTTTAATATTGTGTCCTTGTGCTGAATTTCTGCAACCTCTATTATATGTCTCAGTGGTGTTTTATTTTGGTCATGGCTGTTTGGAGTTCTATATACTTCATTTATTTGTATGTCAAATTCTTTTTCTACACTTGGGAAGTTTTCTGTCATTATTTCTGTGAAGAGTTTTTTATGGCATTTATGCTGTCTCCAGCTTTCTCATTGACCCTAATAAATTATGTATTATTATTCTTTGTGTCATCTTGTATCTGTTGGATTGCTTTTTCATGGCCTCTTGCTATTTTTTTAAGAGCAGAATGTATTTATTGAGGGAAAGAAAACTTCTGTCTGAGAAAGAAACAGAAGGGGTCCCAAGTGGTTTGCCCTCTTGCTATTCTTAAGTTATCTTTCTTTTCATGCTCACTAGTTGCAATTGTGCCTTTAAAATCTGAAATTCTACCTGTCTTCATTCAATTTATTGCATATATTTTCAGTGGCGGCTTTAATCTCTTGTATTTCTCTTTGGAACTGTTTAATGGATTCTATTTCTTTCCTATGTTGGATATTTTTTATTTCCATCATTTTTCTATGCTCATCTATTCTTTTATCTGTGTCCTCTCTAATATCTTTGATTTTAAGCATCATTTCTTTTTTTAACAGAAAGATTATTTTCTCTATAGCTTTTTCCACTCATTTTTCACTTCTGCTGCTATCATTTCAGAAAGTTCTGGTGTTTAACTTCCAAGTTCATCTATCTCATTTTGTCCCAGGCTTGTCCTGGGTGGGCTGAGGGTCTGCAGTCTCATTTTGCTTCTGTATCTTATCATTTTCTATTTTTTATTTTACTCTATGTTGATTCTTGCTTATTTCATATGATAGCTTTATCACTAGTTTAGGGCTTCCCTAGGAGATGGCAGTTCTTCAGGGATATCCTCTAGATGTAGGTGGTTCTTTGTAGCTATCCGAAGAACCTACCTTCCCATATTGTAAAGGATGCAAAGTTAGTACTGGCTCAGTACCCAGTCCTTTGGTACTGGTTGTCATGGTGATTATGAACCCATACAATCACAGAATTATCATATGGGGCCAAAACTTATTATAACATGCATGACATTTTGGCTAATGTAGTAATAACAATAGTTTCAAGTGAAACTTAACTACTGACAAACTATGGTAACTATTAACCTGCTACCTCCAACCACAGGAGAAAACTCTAAAGTTATATAACACAACCAAACATACCATGTACTTGTATGCAGTTATTTTACCCTTTCACAGGGGCTGGGGAGGTTAAGATGGGTAAGGAGCAGGATAAAGTGAAGAGTGAGGTCAAATATAGTGGAGTGAAGGCTGGAGGTCAAGGGATGATCACCCAAGTTTTGGGAAACTGGAGGACACTGGAGGGAAAGAATGAAATAGAATGCAAAGGAGTAATCAGAAAGGAAAGAGACAAGGTTTACTCACTTGAAAGTTTAAGTTCAAAAAGTAGCTGAGTAAAGAGAGGAAGTGGATCAATAGAAGAAAACAAAAAAGAAAGGTAAGAAGCCTAAACAGTAAAAAAAAAAAAAGAAAAAGGAAGAAAGAGAAGAAGAATGGAAAAGAATCTAAGGAAAGAAAGAAAAAAGTGGATCTAAGGAAGAGAGGAGAGAAAGAAAAAACTCCGCAGACAAAAAACCACAAAATACAAGACAAAATAAGACAACTTCAACCAGACAGGAAAGGGTTAGCCAATCAGACAAACAAGGGAGAAAAAAAGTTGTAAAATACCCCTAGTGTTTATAGTTCTGTGATAGTGTCTGTGTCAGATCCCAGAAATGTACTGTGTACTCCAGCAAAGTTTGCCATGGGAACTATGCTGGGCATGGATCTGATCTTGTCTTGTGGATGTGGGGGCCGGGACGGGTCTTCTGTTGGTGGAGCTCTCCAGAGCCCAACTGCTGGCTCATCGCTGCTCCTCCAGACACTTCCACACTGCTGGTCTCGCTGATTACTATGTCCCTGGGACCGGCTATTTTGAGTCTCTTGCTTGAAGTAAGCATGAGTTTTTCCTGTGGTGTTGTCAAGAACTCCAGTATAGGCTTATGGTTGATCAGGATTGATTGTCTTAAGATTTGGCTGTGGCCAGTTTTTATGGTGCTCTGAAGACCAATTGGAGAACAATCTTCAGGGAATCAGTTTTGGGCAAGTTCATCCTTATCCTGTAACCTGGATTGAATAATGTCTCCCCAAAATTCATGTCCACTTGGAATTTCTGAAAGTGACCTTATTTGAAGATAGGTCTTTGCAGATGTAATCAAGGCACAATGAGGACAAATGCAGAAAACTGTCCACACACTGACAGCTTCCTACTTCCTGTGATGCCCCCCTGCCTAAGGATTTTCTCTGAGACTGTGAAAGTTCCTCAAAGCAACAACCACGGGGAGCTAAAAATAGGTGAGATGAGTGCCCCAAAGCCTTTAGTCTCCAGCAGGAGAATTCTGTCTCAGGTGGCAGACTGAATACTTAGACAAGTGCTGGCCATAAAAAAAAAAAAAAACCAGAACTCTTTCTATCATCTGCACCAATTGGCCCTGGAAACCAACCTGGTTATCAAAAGAAAGCCTACTAGCTACAAGTCAGACTTGTAGGAAGTCAAACTACTATCTCTATGAAACTCTCCAAGAAAGTCAAACAATAGTCCCTAGAACAATTAGCCCAAGATGGCCTATCTTGGTTCTTTCCTTTTGTTGCTGAGACAAAATACCCAATGCCCAAAGTTAAGAAAGGAGAGGTTTATTCAGTTCACAGTTTGTGGAGGTTTCAGCCCATACTCAGCTGGCTCTGCTGCAGAGTGGCACATGTCAGAGGGCAAATGTTAATGGCCGTGAAAGATAGCAAAACAACAAGAGCAACTGGGGGTGATGGCAGAGAGAGCAAGCCTCTTTCCCTCCATTATAGTGTAAGCAGGTTCCCCCCTCCCAGGGGGCATGTAGCACTCACATAATCTCCATGTCTTCCTCTTGCACAGGCTCAGGATAAATACAAAGTAAGTACCCTGGCTCCCTGCTGAATTAGGTAGTGAACCTTCTAAACTTCTCACACTGACACAATGAACAACATCCTAGAGCAGGAAGAGCACGTCTTTTTTACCCCAGGATGCAGAACTGCTGAGTCCCTTCGTCAAACCTCCAAGTTGACACAATGTATCAACCATAACATGGCCAAACTTGATTAACAAATGATAGCCTGCCTACCGCTGTCCTGAACCAACTCTGTCTAGTCAGAGCGCACCTGATGCCTTCCCTGTACTCCATCAAAAAGCGCTCCCACTCTTCTGCCTGCCTCTCCCAAACACAAGTGATGAACACCTACCAGAGCGTAAGTGATATGCCCGCCTCTTGTATTGTTAAGCTTGTATACGGATTGCCTGCTCTTCTTTGGCTGCTCTTTATTTCCATACATGGCAGATAGTTTCTCTGGGGATCACCAGCATGATTAATGTTCAGTAACCTGCTGCTACATCTTGCCCATTAGTGCTTCTGTCAGCTTTCCTGCTTTCCTAACCTCAATCTAACTTCTTGTGGCAGTTAAACCTGGTTGTTAACTTGACTGGCTAACTGGTTTACTAGGAGAATAGTAAAGCACACTTCTGAGTGCGTCCGCGGAATGTTTCTGGAGATAACTGGCACACAGGCAGCGAACGGAGGAGGTGAGACCTGCCTGTTTGTGGGTGGCCCCATTCATAGGATTGCCGGCCAGACTGAATGGAAAGGGCAATAACAGTGAAGTTGGCCTGTGTGAAAGTTTGACTCTACTTAGGTGGACACATCTTTCACTGCTACTATCAACTGTGGACATCGAGCCCAGCTTCTTCAGCCTCTTGGCATGGACTCACACCAGCAGCTCCCCAGGAAGCTTCCAGGCCTTCAGCCTTAGTATGGCACTGGATCCATCCTGTTTTGAGGCTTCCAGGTTGTTGGTCTGAGAAGCCACTGGATTGTCTGCTTCTCTGGTGTGCACATGGCCACTGTAGATTACTCTGTCTCATGTGCTAATAAGTTCCTCTCATGATCCCCTCCCCTCAGTTCTGCTCATCTAGAGAACCCTAACCAATTAGTTTCCTGCCATATAAGACCATCTCCCAAATACACAATCTGCACCCTTCTACGTCTTTGTTTCTAATTCTGTTCCTGAGACAACCCAGTGAAGATACACATACTGATGGAAAACAGTACACATTAACTCTGAATATTCCCAATAAAAAGAGGCTTTTAAAACTGAAATTCCAAGGTAATGCCTTAGTCACTTTCTTCAAGTCAAAATAACAAAAAGACTAAATATTATTATTTAATATTATTTTTAAATTGTGGGATTATTACCATAACTTCAATGCCATTAATGTGTTTGGCATACATACTTTTCCACAGAATTATTTTGAAAGGGGGAATAGTCTTTTCTAACATATCAAGTCATCTTTCTTGTTTGTTTATCCCAGAGGTAAAGGTTTAATGTGTGATTGTTGCACTGATATTTCATGACACATATAAAGGAGGAAGAGTGATATTTAATGCTTACAATTCAGTTTATAAGAAAAGATAATTTTCCAGAGTACATGAAAACCTCATGGCTAGAAAATGTGAATGATTTTCATTTGAGCAAACTAGGAGAGTTGACTCATCTTTGCTGCAAAGTAACCCAGTTACATTTAGTCATTCACAACATTTGGGAAATCTAAAAAAATTAAAATACAGCATGTTTTCCCTGCAGGCTCTAACTTGAAAATTCAGTTAAGATTCATTGACAAAAGACTGCACCAGCTAAAATGCATTATCCTAATTTAGGAATCAAGAACCATTTCTGTGATTTTGGTGCACTATAAGTTATTTGTTAATTTATACCTATCTGATGTCCAAGTGTGTTGATAACGGGATGCCTAAAGCAATGCATGGGGATAGAATACAATTTGCTAATGGTGAAGTGACATGTGCATTCTAATCATAATGAAGCTTATGTGTACCATTTTGACAACTCACACACTGCATTCCAATGTATATAGCACCCTCTGTCTTTAGTCTTTAACACCTGACTGATCCACCCACGAACCATTAAGACACACTGAGAGCACCAAGAAGTTTTGAAGTTTCAGACAATTAGCTCCACACTTTCACAAAATGTTCACACCCACTTTTGGCCTGCTTGGGTTTTTGATGATCTCCATGTGTAACAGAGCACAAGTTTTCCTCAAGTTTTTTGGTACACAGAGTTTGACTCTAGGATAAAGCTAAGGGAAATTTGCATACTAATGAAGAAATCAGTTGAAAAAATGTATCAGAATCTCAGTAAGTTATTTCTATGTTTTGTTTTTGAAGTACTGGGGATTGAACCTAGGCCCTTCGCACTAAGCCATATTATCAGACCTTTGTTAAATTCTTTACTGTGAAACAGGCTCTTGCTGCATCACTAAGATGCTCAGACTGGCCTAGAACTCAGCTTCCCAGACTGCTGGGATTATAGGTGTGTGCAACTTCTTCTTGAGGCTAAATGTTATTATATAAGGTCTAAAAATTTGGGGTGCTTTTTCCCATGGTGGAAATTGGCACCGTGTGTTTTGGAGTAGAATGCCCCCTTAGAGATCTGGGTGTGAAACTCAGCCAGTTCAAGAGTGGAGCCGTACGGAGTAAGCACAGTTTGGGTCCAAGTGCACATGAGAATCAGGATACTATTTCGGCCCTTACCCACCAAGCATGCTGTAAACTGGGGATAGGGGTCAATGCTCTGGTGTGTGTAAGTATAAACCTCAAGCCTAACTATAATGGAACTGTAAAGTGCTTAAGACACTGGGCCAAGAAAGGTTATCACTGCAGCAGTCGTACATAGCTGCTCCTCACACTGTAAAGAACGGGTGTTCAGTACAGATATCAAGAACAATGACAGAAAAACCTCTGATGCTACTGGCCTCCACTGGCTTTCCGTTCTCTCTTCTCTCTTCTTTTTGGAAGCTGAACTGACCACTGTGGACAGTTTGTTGTGGAAAGAACACAGGAGACAACACTGACCTTTCTGCAAATAAGAGAATGAGGTTGCTAACAGACACATGCCAAGCTAATGAATTAAATTTTGGTTTCCAGCTCTGCTCACTTTTAGAGTTTGGGCAGCCTCCTCTTGTATCTCTGAGTATAACCCACATATAGTGTGTATATGAGTATAAGCTGCACAGACTTAAAACTTAGATCACAGTTCTATTGGTTCCATGAGTATGACTATTAAGAAAATTCAATAAAACTGTTAAATCACTTAACTCAGAACATTACAAAATATTTGCAATCAATAGATATATATATACATATATATATATATACATATATATATACACATATACTTACATTCTTTAATTTTAAAAAAATCTCAGAGTGTTTAGGTGAACATTAGGAATTTGGCTATCAGGAAGACATGCTGAGATATTAACTGTATGGTAAAAGAAAGCCATTCTTAGTTTTAGAAAGAGTAGGTGGCAAATAGAAGAAGATCTAGATGGAAAAAAATATAACTCAGTAATGAAATTATTTGTCTTTACTCTTGCACTAGAATCATCTTTCTACTCCTTATGTCTTTAGCACCCTATTAAAAAAAACTGGATGAAAAATTTTAGAAAATAAAATTAAAGAAAGGGTTTAATTTTTAATTTCATATTCTACAATTGAAATACTTTAGAATAAACTTAAAAAGAAAAATGTAGAATCTACAGGGGAAAAATTGGAAATTAGAGATGTTTTTACATAAAGGATGATATGCTTTGATCTCGTATGGAACAAGTTTGTAATTTCTTTAACATAATAACACAGGTTAATCAGAAAAAAATCAAATGAACAAAAATGACAAAACAATTTTAAAATATAATATTTAACAAATAAGTGTCCCAGGCAGGGCTCATACTCATCCACAAACACTTGTGGGACCACTGCAGTTACTTCTAACTTGTGCCCAACCCCACTGTTCAGTACCACGTCTTGTTGGAGACCACCAGCCCGCACTCCCCTGAGAAACAAAGCCCCTTGCCACCATCTTTCCCTGATCTTTACTTTAACCCTATTCACTGAGATATGCAGAGCTGGCTATATCAGATGTTCCCTTAATTGGCTAGAGGAATATGATCAAGTCCAGCCGAGATGCCAGCTTGTCTCGTTGCAGCACCTGGGTAAGAATTGTCCCCCCACTGCTGACAGCTGGAATGCACACTCAAGCAAGAGCCTGTGAGAGTCCAGGGCTCTTGGACATAACATCTCAGCTGAGGCCATGGGACTCAAAAGAATTATACCTTCATGGCAGTAAAGGTGCCAGCCTTGCAGACACCAAGCTGTTCATTACACTGCTAATTGGAGGCCTGTGTGCCTGGTGTAACAGTGTTCTGTTTCTCCTTGCAGCCAGTGCCTGCAAAGTGCTCTTCCCCAGCACTCTGCTGAGACCCTCATCCCTGATTGGTACCAATAAAAGCCGTGAGCTCTCGGACTCATGGCCTTTTGTTCCACTGAGAGTACTGGATCATTCCAGAGCTCCTTAACTGCAGATTTTCTGTCTTTCTTTTAATCTGTATGCCATATTTCTGGATGGGAGACTGACACTTTCATGGGGGTTTTGGTAAGATACCTTTTAGTTGTTACATAATTTAAATATCATATTTTACAGTAGGTGAAGACAGACATTAAGCCAGTAAGGATATATATCAGAACTTATTCGCTGCTATATTAACTTTTTTTTTTTTTGTCTTTTTGAGACAAGGTCTCACTATGCAGTTCAGGCTGGCCTTGAGCTCAATTTGTAGCCCAGGTTGGTCCTGGGCTACAGGAGGTCACAACGATCCTCCTGTCTCAGCCTCCCGAGGTGCTAGGATTACAGGCGTGCCCTCCACACCCAGCCATATTAACATTTTGGACCACATAATAATTTGTGTGCGGGTGTTATCTTGGGAATTACAGAATGTTTAATATCATCAGTATCAGTAAAAATAATTCTCCTTCCTCAGTTGTAACAACCAAAAATGTTTCTAGACATAGCCACGTATCTACCCCTCTGTTGACAACCAGTGATATTTTGGAGTACTATGAAGTATTCTAAAGAAAAGTTAAGTTGGGTATCTTACTTCCTTCATCGATGAGACCCAATACCCAACACGCACAGATTTAAAGGAAGGGGAGGTTTATTTTGGCTCGCATTTCAGTAGTCTCAGCCCTGGCATGGTGGCTACCAAGGCAGGACAGCGTGGGGGAGAAGAAGGTGGACCAGCTGCAGAGAGGGAGTCAAGGCGAGCTGGGGACACAGACTTCCAGGCCACCCATGACGCACTTCTCACAACAGCAAGACAGCTGTAAGCCCACACCCCAACTACCTGCCCAACCTTCTGTGGGATCTGGATATCAACGGCAACGATCTGGGTGAGTGAAGAATGGAGGGTGGTCTTACCTTACCACCGCACCAGTGCGTAGGCATTTGGGCAGAGAACTGAAGCGCGGGGTCCACGGGAATCGTGGTACCGTGGAGGACAGGTAATTCCAGGCAGAGGGAACAGTAAAGGCAAAGCCCCTGAAACAGTATGTTTGGCATACGTCAGGGTTGGCGAGAAAGCCAGCAGATTGGAGCAAAAGGAGCAAGAAGGAGACCGAAGAATTCGGTCAGATAGAAAACTAAGGCTCAGATCTTTTAGTGTCTTACAGACTACAGTATGAACTTTGGTACTTATTTCTGAGTAAAACAAGAGTTTTACCCAAACACAGAAAGATTTTGAGAAAGAAAAGAAATGAACAGAAATAGATGAGAATCTTATGAAAAAATAATTGGCTAAGTTATAACTAATTTAAAAACCTCTTAAAAACTGATGTAACACTTTCTTCACTTGGAACGTTAGCAAACACTGAAACATCTGAAACACAGAGTAATGGTGACTTTTAATTTGTGGTACTGGGGATTGAACCCAGGACTGTCACACTGAGATGAAACCCAGTCCCCTGC
>PVLD010018487.1:0-38852 GCA_004027595.1 Dinomys branickii | reverse complement strand
ATTTTTTCCCAATTTGTGGGTTTTCTTTTTACTTTGCTGGTGATTTCTTTAGATGTACAAAAACTTTTCAGTAGGATGAGGTCCCAATTATTGATTTTTTGAAGTGTTTCCCTTGCAGCTTCGTTCTTGTTCATGAACTCTCTGCCTACTCCTATGTCTTCCAGATTTTTACCTACTTTGTCTTCCAGTAGGTTTAGAGCTTCTGTTTTTTTTTTATTTTAGAAACATAAAAGTACAAAAACATATTGACAAACAGACACCCATTATCATAGAAAATAGTACAATCACAACTAATCTATAGACAAGGTGATATGGTCTCAACAGTAGTTGTTGCTTTATCCATTGATATCTTCGAATTGTAGATGTATGGACCCATATACAGACATGCAAGTTTCTGTTTTGATGTTGAGGTCTATGATCCATTTTGACCTGAGTTTGGTGCATGGTGATAGACTGGGGTCTATTTTCAGTTTTCGGCAAGAGGCAACCCAGCTTTTCCAGCACCATTTATTAAACAGGCCTTCTTTTTTCCAGTGGGTTTGGTTGACCCCTTTGTCAAATATTAGGTAGCTGAGGATCAATGGAACAGACTGGAAGATGCAACCACAACTATGGCCATTTCAAGGACCTAGTCTATTTGTTCCAGCCATTTCCTTCACCCCTAATAAATGAAGACACATGAAAGTACCAAGAAAACAGATTGCCTGGCTTGGCTAGAGGGGAGGGGCTGGCTTGGTATCTGGCACACCGTCCTTGCTGAGTTAGGCCTTATCCCCACCAAACTCTACCCTCACAGACACCATACCAGGCCTTGATGATGTGACCTGTGTGCAGCCTGTTCTGAGTGCTAGAAACCACCCACCATCCTCTTTCTGTCACTTTCTCCAACCTCACATTCCCATCTGTAATGTAGGAATGATGATTGGTATTTCCTGCATTTACAACTGTTAGAATAAATGAGGAAATGTTGGGAAAGTTTGGGAAATTAGTGAGGGTGAGGCCTGAGGGTTATTATTTTTTACTTATCTGGACACTACTGGATCCTAGCATAAGGTGACTCATCCTAGGTTAAATCTGGTGAGAAAATCTCATGACCAGGCCTCTTCCCAATTACTTGGCATAATTCTCCTTTTGTCCCGGTCAGGATGACTCTTGCCTTGCTGTCCATTCTGCCTTACTGCCCTTGATCCCTGCAGAGACCTTCAAACTGTAGCCAGCACTGGGCACATCCATGCTTGATAACCAGGGGTGCAAGACACCACAAGACTTGGAATGATTTGTGGATGGAATCTTGGGTCCTGGCCTGAGAAAATTCTGAGATACCAGTATGGGAGAGGAGTGCTCATCTTGGACTGTGGTACTCTATTCTGGCCCATATCTTGGACCCATATAGTCACTGATGGTTTCAACCCCATCCTTTCCACCAGCCCTGCCCTGATCTCATCCTTTTTCCTTTGCCTGTCCCTCTCCAGCCTCTTCCCAGACTCTCTCTCATGTAAGGGCCAAGCCAGTGGACATAGCCTCCTTGCCCTTGGGCCTGGTGAAGGAGAATGCTCCATCAAATATGACTGTTTCTGTGGTTTGAATGCGTGTGTCCCCATGAAACCCACAAATTCAAACCTAAGACCCAAAGCCTGTGCTCCCCAGGTAATAATATCCAGAGGTGGAGCTTTTAAGAGATAGTTAAGTCAGCTTTATGAAAGGTATTTGTACAATAAGAAAAGGGTTCCAGTAGGGAAACAGGTAAGCCCTTTTTGATTCTACATCTTTCTCTATATGAGGACAGCTAGACAGTGTCAAATATGAGGACTAGGCCGGACCCCAAACCTACTGGTACACTGTGGACCTTTCATCCTCCAGAACTATGGGAAATACATTTCTATCACTTATAAATGGTGCAGTCTGCGGTATTTTTTGTTACAACATGAGAAACTGAAACAGCTGTGCACTTCTCTGATGTTGTAGTGACTGGAATCAGGTAGCCAGGACCCCAAGTACCCACACACAGGAAAGAATGGGCACCCTGTCTCAGAAAGAGCTAGATGCTGTCAGACTGTGAGTACTACCCTGGGCTCAACCTTGTTTACTACCTCCCTAATGTCTGAACCACACTTGGATCCACCCTTAGTATTTCACAGTGGTCTGAGTTTTCCACACAGGAACCACTGGAGAACACTCCAATCACACTCAAATCATAAATGCTACCAAGTGCATTTTGGATCCTCTGGGCCGTAACAATTTCTCAGACTTCCCTTGGTTTTGAAGACTTTTACAGTGTGGCGTTTATATTATTTGCAAGTAGGCCTTGAAGTCAGTATGTTTTGGTAGAAATAGGTTTTCCAACCCAATGATCGGCCTTTCCCCGTCTTCAAACTCATGTATCTTTCCTTCGTCCTTTCCTTTTCATCATTCTAACTTTGAAATAAAGTAGTGATTTGACATGGGAAGATCATCCCGGTTTATCCAGCTAGAACCTAAATTTTATCTCAGGTGTTCTTCTTTGACACTGGTGGAGGGAGACTCAGCACAGTAGAGAAAGCCATGTGCAGCCAGAGGCAGAAACAGATGGAGCCATAGCTCAGCAATCTGGAGGAGGTGAGCCCAGCAATCTGGAGGAGGTGAGGACCCTCCTTGGAACATGTAAAGGGAGCAAGGCCCTGCCAGAACTTTTGTTATGCTTGATACATTGTGTCAACTTGGGGAGTCTAGAGGTTTGGCTGAGTGACTCAGCAGGAAGCCGGGGTGCTTACTTTGTATACATCAGAGCCTGTGGAGGAGGAGGACATGGAGAGTATGTGAGTGCTGCATGCCCCCTGGGTGGGGGGGGAGCCTGTTTACAATGTAAGGGAGGTAAAGAAGACTGCTTGCCAGCCATTTTTCTGGTTTTGCTCTTTTTGTTTTATCTGTGTTCTGCTGCCATGTCCCTCTCTGCCTCTGAGCCAGCCAAATATGGACTGAAACCTCCACAAACTGTAAGCTAAATAAATCTTTCCTTCTTTAACTTTGGGCATTGGGTATTTTGTTTCAGCAATGAGAGAAATGTAACCAAGACAGCTTTGATTCTAGCACATGGTGAATTTTAGATTCTGGGCTTCTGGCCTTTGGAAGGTGCTTTTGAGCCACCAGTGTGTAGCAGTTTGTTTGTGTGTTTATTTGTGTTTTTGTACTAATCTGATGATTTGGGAGAGAGATTATCTAGGCTGCAGAGGATGCTGAGAGTAGGAAATGCATTGTTAGCAAAGCTGACTTTGAGAGTCTAATTGTATGGCTACCAGGGGCCTGAGGGTGTGGGTAGGAGGTTGCCCAAGGTAGGGATCCATAGAGAGTGGAAGGAAATGACCTTATCAATGGAGCCCAGCAGTATGGGAGGAGGTACCAGGGAGCAGGAGGACTAGTGCATCAGGAGGAGGTGGCCTAGGGTAGGAGAGGAACCCAGGAATGTTACTAGAGCCTGGGGAACAAGAAGTCTCCCCAGTCCTCTCACAGCCAGGCTGAGCTCCTAGGGAAAGATACTTGGTGCTGCAATGCTCCTTGACAGGGCAGTGTCCACCTTTGGGACCCCTGGCGCAGTGGGAATCATCTAGTCTAGAGCCTTGTAACCTCTGTCCTTTTTTACTGCAGAATGTGTCACCCGCGAAAGGATTCTGAGAGCCATGAGAATAGACCAGGGGATAACTGTCCTTCCAGGCCAATGTCTGGCTCTAAGGCACTGTTGCCAGAGGCTCATATTTACTTTCAGGCCCATGACCTGGCCTCCTGGCAATGGCATTTTGGAGGTTTCACGGATAGGCCAAGGTAAAGGACTCTGTGGCAATTCACAGCATTGATTTCCTCTGCTCCTTAATTACCTCCCTGCCTTTTAAGCCTTCACTGCTGTGCTAGATCAACCCTTCTCATTGCATCTCTCATAGCACAGCTGGCACTGGTTATGAGCTACACTTATGCAAACCAGATTTTGGTCAGTGTGGATTCCTGAGTTGTAAGAACTGAGTCACCAGGAAGCACCTCCCCACCCTCAGACAGATTAGATCTGGCTGAGCCTGGGGAACTGGGTCAACAGAGTCACCCACCCAGGAGCCTCCAGCAGATTAGGCATAGATCATCTAGATTTCTTCCAGGTTCTGGCCAGTGAAATCTTCGGTGTGAAATTGATTCAGTTGCAGCTGCTGCTAAGCAGATAAACAGTGGAACTCCGTAGTGATATCAGTCCTTATGTCTCCCCTCAAAAGCTCACCCTGAAAGCTTCTGTAAAGCTTGTTGAGGGTTTTCAGGCTTCCTAGGGGTCCTCTTTTTATAATGAGACAGCATGAGATCTGGTAGGGCAGCCCTGCAGGACTTGCTCAAGGCCAATAGCAGAGACCATCAGAGGGGCCCCAGAAAGGCAGGTTAGTTCCTGGTATCCCAATGCATGGTGTCACTTATGCAGTGGGAATCATCCGATATGTCACTTCTCCAGGCAATTTTTACACTTCAGTTCTCTCCTTGACCAGTGGCCCAGTGTGACAGGTTTGGACAGGACTGGAACCTCTGGTCCCAGTTTACTGTGGGGTTCAGGAATCAAACAGTCTCATCTGAAAGTCTACATCACTGGTGATAAAATTTGCCATGTGTGGCACATTGGGCTATTTGTATCACTGAAGACTCTGAAGGGCTCACCATCACTGGTCTATGATAAGTCACAAGGCAGCCAGCACTCACCCCCCTGAACTTAACTCCCAATATTTCTTCCTTCCCTATCTGTTCCACTTCAGTTCTCCTCAGCCACAAAAGCCATCCCCACCCTCATCTGCTTTGGCACGACTAACAACCCACCCTGCTCAGGTTGTTCTGACCTGCAAATAACCCTCCCCCAACCTGCTTGGGCTGTTCTGCCCATGGAACCCCCACCCCCAAAAAGAGTTTTAAAGCCTCATGCTTTGCTCAGCTCAAGGCTGCCCTGGTGCACTGGGTATCCCACTGTGCCATTCTCCCCCCAGTAAAGACTTCTCTCATGTCAGAAGGTCTGGTCTGGTTCCATGTGGATCTCGGTTCTATCAGTCTATACCATGGTTCTCATTCAACTGCCCAGTGCAGAGTCTCACATTTGCAGCATGGAGTTAATCCCTCTCAACAGCCCCACTGGACTCTGACAGGAGTACATAGAACCTGTTATGGCTTGTATCTAGATGCCCCCCAAAGCCTCACAGTCCTAGGTAGGACTTTTTAGAGGTCGGGATCCAGATGTGTGATGCTGGAATCAGGGCTGTATGCTTATTAGTCAGTTGATTGGTCTGGCAGAACTCTGGGTGTGGATAACATGAAGGTACACCATGCCTATGAGAGCTGCCCCTTCTAAAGCTGTGTAGCATGGATAGAATATAAAGAACAGAGAGAGGGCTGCTGTTGTCCCTTGTTGCTTCTTTGCTACTTTGCTGTCTTCTGTTCACCATGAACTATTTCCTCAACTGTGATGTCCTCTGGCCTTGCTCCTCTGTCATGCCTCCCTGCCTGGGAGACAGCCAATTATGAACTGAACCCTCTACAAACTATGAGATATAACAAACCTTTCTCCCTCTAACTATGGCTGTTGGGTGTTTGTCTCATCAACAAGAGAAGTAAGACAGATCCTTTCCCCTTGAACTCAGCCTACAGGAAGTCCCCTTCCTAAGGCAGCATACCACAAACACCCCAGTGAGTCTCAGCTTCTCCTGCTTTGCCACTTAGCTGCATCTGAGAGGTTATCAAATGTGAAATAAGGAATTCAACCCACCTCTGTATACCAGGTTCACTCATTCCCATCATGGGTAAATAATTTTCAGGATGCATCAGTAAGAGGCATTTAAAGGGTTTATTATCAATATGTACTATAATAACCATTGTTAATTTCCTATCATTGTATTTTGAAATTTTGTATTTTTTATTGTTTTTGTGTTGCTTTGTTGTCTTTCTTGTGTCATTTTGTTTTTGTTTTTCTCTCCTTAAAATTAAAAAAAAAATTTTTCTACAAAAAAAAAAAAAAAGAAAATTAGGGCACACATGAAAATAAAGTGCAGGCACTGAAAGAAAGGGGATGCATTACAGTTCGGAGCTGGGAATGCTTGTACTTTTTTGAGGATGCAAAAGGCAGACCCCTATCCATAGAAGAGCACTATCTCACTACACAGGCTTGGGCAGGTTGTTTTGTTTTGTTTTGTTTTGTTTTGTTTTTGGACTGATAATTTGCACATTCTCACATGCTCTGGATTTGCTCAGCCTTCTCTTTTATTTTAGGGTCAGGCTCTTGTTGCTTGCATTTAAATTGAAACAATTTATGGTATTTTGTGATGGGTATTACAGAGAAGGAGTCTAAATCTAACCAGAGTCTAAACCTAACAGGGCTAGCTTGGGTAACTTCAGCTAACTCCTAACTTTCTTAGTGGAGTTGTGCCAGGCTTAGGAAGAGACTTCATCTTGCCTAACCAGGGAACAAATCCATCCTGACTGACCTTTTTTTTTAACTCACTGTATTTTTATTTTAAAGAGAATAAAAAGTAACAGAATAACAACCACAAAGACAAAAGCAAAACAACACAAAAACAACGAAAGTGATATAGGATTTCAAAACAAAATGATAGGAATTAACAATGGCTGTCATATTATGTATTGTTATTTTAAACAAAATTGCTTAGATTACCAGGTGTAAGAATGAAAGATTGATCAAACAACTAAAGAAAATAAAAAGTAATAAAAATTAGAAACAACACAGAACTTCGTTAAGATGGTATGAATTTGACAATGGTTGTTATATTGCATATTGTTGTCTTCAAATTAGTTGTTCAGGTTACCAGATATAAGCTTGTAAAATTGCTCAAGAAAAAAACTTAAACATGAACCATTAGACATCAGCCGTACAGATATCCCAGCTATCCTTGTGTGTGTGTGTGTGTGTGTGTGTGTGTGTGTGTGTGTGTGTGCATGTGTGTGAGTGTGTATAGTTTGGAGCTTGGAATACTTGTACTTTTTTGAGGACATGAAAGGCAGATCTCTATGCACTGAAGGGCACTAGCTCACTCCACAGTCCTGGGCAGGATTTTTGGGCAGGTTATATATATATTCCCATCCTTCTTTCTTTTCTTTTTTCCCTCATCCCAGTTGTTCCTTCCCTTTGAACAAGTT
This sequence comes from Dinomys branickii, assembly GCA_004027595.1. Taxonomy (NCBI): domain Eukaryota; kingdom Metazoa; phylum Chordata; class Mammalia; order Rodentia; family Dinomyidae; genus Dinomys; species Dinomys branickii. The sequence goes on along the minus strand of PVLD010018487.1, from coordinate 31,718 downwards.
CTTTCATTTTCACAGTAGAGACACAGTAATATCAGATTATTTATTCATAAAATGATCACTTTTTAATAGTTTGAAAGAGCCTGCAGAGGCATATGAGACCTATTAGCTCATACAAATAAGGGTCATGCAATATAAATGCTCATTGTGATAGCCAGAGAAATGAGAGCTTTTTTCTACCAGGACATTCCAGAAAATCAGGATGCCAGCCAGTCACTGATGTATAGGCATCATCTGACATTGCACTGGTCTGTGAACATAGATCTCACAAGGCAGAAGACACATTTACACAGTTGTCAGGTATGTGCCACAGCATTCTATCTTGATAATGGCCCAGGTTTCACCTGCACTGCTGTTAGAATATCTAGGCTAATTCAGTTTCATAGGATGGTTTTCTTGCCATTTTTACATTTGAACTTAACGCACTCTGCAGTGTTTACCGAACCACCAGCTAAGGGTATCAGTGTAACTCACCTGGCAATACGGCACATGGATGCAAAAGAAAGACGAAGAGAATATTCCGCAGTTGAGGAGCTCTGGAATGACTCAGTGTTCTCTATGGAAGAAAAGGCTTTCTCTTCAAAAGCTCATGGCTTCTTTTTATTGATACCAGTCAGGGAGGCGGCCAGGGTCAGGGTAAAGTACATAGGCAAAAGAATCTTTGTAACTATACCAGGCACAAAGGCCTCCAATTAGCAATGCACAGATAGTTTTGATGTAATCAAGGCTGGCACATTTACTTCCAGAAAGGTACAATCTTTCTGAGTCCCATGGCCTCAGCTGAGATCTTACCCCATGTCTTAGCCCTGGAATCTCACAGGCTCCTAGTCGAGCCTCCATTCCAAGCATCAATACAGAGGTTATTCTCACCCGCATGTTGTCACTTTGCTATTAGTGAGACTGACGGTGCCTTGGCCAGACTTGATAACATTCTTTTAGCCAAATAAAGGAACATTTGTTTCAGTATAGTTGGCTCTGCATATCTCAGTGAGTAGGGTGAAGGAGAGGTCAGGGACAGGTCACAGCAAGGGCTTCGTTTCCAGGAGACAGCAGCATGGCAGTCTCTCACAGTGTTTATACCATGTGTGATGCATCTGAGATATAGATTCCAGATTCTTGTGTATCACAGGCAAATTGCAAGCATACATCCAATGATAAAAGAAAGAAGCGTCTACATTTATTGAAGTTAAAATGGAAGGTGTGCTTGGGTTTGTGCCAGCAGAAACAAAAAGATGACACGAATGGGAAAAGTGTTGCTAGGATGGCAGAGGAATAGGAAATGTGAAGATAAATCAGGCTTTTGGATTTTAAAAGATGTGCATCCTGCACTGGGTGCCTCTCATTGGATCTCTCCGTATATGATTGACAGAAATGATCGACCGGGTGTCAGGTCTTCTCAGGGGCTTCCAGCATACCACTCATCCAGAATTAAGTCTGATTTAATCACATGCATGATTAAGGTCCTTGTGTATGAACTTTGAATGAAGTTTAAGCGGGAAAAAAGTTACTGAAGGTCAGGCCACAGCATCTAACATGCATATACTCTGGCCTATAGCTTTAAGAGACTTCCTGGTTCTTTATTATTTTTATGGATGCTTCTTTTAGAATGGTGGAAAGAGAATTGACCCTGGGGAATTGCCCAAATTTAGGTGGATAGAGGGGGAGTGATTTCCCAGTCATAACTGTGCCACCTGTACTAGTGTCATTTCAAGGTTTTTGTGTACAGCTAGCAAGAGATTCAATGTGTCTGGCAGCATTCTCATGTCCTTTTTAGGAATAAATGTAAAGGCCAAATGATCATATCAGTGGAAAACTGACCTGGTCCATTTAAATCAGAGGACTGGGGGGGGGTTGGCTGGCTGATCAATCATACTTATTCTAGCATACTTGTTCTCGTGGGTCCCTTCCTGTGCATCTTCCTGTCTAGTCTGAAGGTGACCAAGGGCACAGGTTTGTCCCACAGAGCTGCTGGGTACCACTTGGAGCTTGACATCTTATTATAGCTCTTGGTTTCCATTCAGTAGTACACAAGTCAGTACCTCTTAACATAACAGTATGATTGAAGCTTGATGTAGCAATCCATCCCATGTTTTAGTTGTTTTTTTTTTATTTTAAAAAAATACAAGTACAAAAACATATTGACAAACAGACTCCAATTAGCATAAAAAATAGTACAATCACAACTAATCTATAGACAAGGTGATATGATCTCAACAGTGGTCATTGCTTTATCCATTGATATCTTCGAAGTGTAAATATATAAACCCATATACAGACATGCAAATTTAGTCAGACAATTAATCCTCTCAACAACAGAAAAAACACAAAAACCAAAAATCCAAAGAAAAAAACAAAACAGGCAAACATCAACAACAGCAACAACAACAACAACAACAACAAACACCAATAGTAGCTGCTTTACATATTGCTATCTTCGAAGTGTGTGTTCAGGATAACACATACAGACATATAAGATTGATCAAATAACCCGTCATCGATTATTGCTTAGCATTAAGTGATATAATGCAATAGTAGAACCATGTTAGCCCGCCTGCATATATGCATATTCATATATACATACATACATTTTTGTCTTTTTCTTTTCTGCTTTCCTTCATCCCATCTGTTCTTTGTTTTAGAACAGATTTCCTTCATGTCTCTTAGTTTATATTCCCACCCTCGGGTTCTTACACCAGTGATACAATACGTTGCCTGCACATGTATCGCTGATTTATTTCACTTATGAGTATGGACTCCAGTTTTGTCCACTTGCCTAATGAAATCGAAAAGGAAGCAACTCTCCCCAACACATTTCTGGAGGCAAGTACCATGTTTTAGTTGTTATTGCTTCATTTATGCTACGCTCTATTTTGTTGTTGTTCTTACTGTTGAACCCAACAAAGGGATGACAGTTGGCTGAGTGGCTCCCCAGTACGTACATTCATCACTGCTCTGAACATATTTATCCATGAATCAGTGGTTCCTTTTTGTCTTGGAAACTTTATGGGTCTGGGGTGGATCAGGATCTCTGCTTTTCCATATCTGGGTAATAACTGTATCTAGAGAAAAATTATTGCCTTGGTCCTCTTGAAAAAGAGCCTCATTTATTGGCTGTCATGATACATTAGACATAGTAGTGACCTTTAAAATTGTTGATGCCCTTTGTAATGCCTCAGTAGAAATTTAAACCTTCCTCTGATCACCTTCCTATAGAAGAGATATGCTCCTTGGCAGTGCAGAGGTACTATGGTAAAAGTGGGCAGTTGTCCACAATCACAGCGTGCAGGCTCATGGCCAGAACTTTTTATGGCTATAAATTACAGGTATAGCTGGAGGCTGGTATAGTGCTTTATACCCAGTCTTCCTTTTAATTTAATCACTCACTCTGGAATCCACCAACAAAATGTATACACCGTCTAGGAAAAGGAAATACTATGACATCTTTTCAACAGATGTTGTTGCCCTTGTTTGGGGGACCCTAGAGGCTGCCATGTATTGCAGAGAGCCCACTATGCTGTTGGCCCTTAAGGAAGAAACTGAAAATGCATGTGCAGCGATCTTAATGACCAAAGTCACCCAAGCAGCAGTTTGCCATACTAATAAATGTCTGGAAGGTGATGACCACCACCTTGAGAACCTCTTGTATTTGTAGAGTCTGAAGGTAATTTGATGTCTCAATAAACTTAGCATTAAAATATTTATACAAAGGTTTTTTTTCCTGGAGTATGTATATTTTACCCCCCCCTTTCTCATCAGGAAATATATATATATATATATATATATATGGTGTATTATATATTTTATACATGCTGGGTGTTTGAGATCAAGTTAAAATTCAACCTATTTTAATCAAAATTAATCTCACATATATATTTTCCAAGGTCAATCTACTCTTCAGGAATTACTTTGGAACCATTGGCTGAGCCTCTTAGCTCTTCCATTGTTTTGGTCATTGTCATATGCCAGGATGCTAGGACAGTCTTTGCTTGAGCATAGTTGTCCTTTGGCAGCATGAGTGCATTTCCTTTTTCAGTGATCCTCATTTGAGAACAATGTACAGTGGTGGATTTCTTTCTTCTGGCGTCCAGCAATCTTCCTTCTCATGAAGTTGTGTGATGCACCAGCACTGTAGGGACATGCACAGGAGCCCCAGCATTTCCTGGGTTCTGGCTTCTTTGTCTCCATGCTTCCTTCCTCTTCCTCCCTGTTTTGCTACCTCCATTCCATAGACACCCAATAGTGGCTGCAGCAATAACCCACTGAGCCATTAGAGGACAAAAGAGAATAGGGTGTCCCAGAGGGGCGGAGGGACACTGGACGCAGCCTGGGATCCCACGCAAGGTCTCCACATAGGGTCCATATGGAAGTGATATTAAAGAAGACTATCTCCCTGCAGCCCTAGTAAGCCCAGCTCTAGAGAGTAAGGCAGAAGGGTCACAAGGCTGAATCCAGCATGGGCAATTTAGGGAGACCCTCTCTCAAAATGCGAGAAAAACAAAGCTGTGGCTTAGTGTGATATATTTGGATTCATTCCCTTGTACTGCAACCAAGACCATGCACACTTTTAAAAAAGAGGAAACATGGGTCTCATCAGGGGCTGGTGTTCTCAGGGGCTGGTGTTCTCAGAGTCAGAGAGCCTCAGCTTACATAGCAACAAAGCAGCTGTCCATCAGTGTGCCCGCACAAGCGAGGACTGATTAATAGCCTGGAGAAGGGAGCTCCCATCCCAGTCTTTCAGAAACATCACCTTGAGGCAGGGCCTTGCCTGCGCTCCTTCAAGAGCAAGGATCTGGCTGCAGGAACAGCACAAGGAAATGAGGAGAAGCACGTTTTAGCCTGGCAGCCCCAGGTGTGAGATACCATAGAGAGGGCAGATGAGGCCTCAGGGACAGGGGCATGGGCTCGTTCGCTTGCGGTGCATTCTGGCTCTGGCCATTGGGTGCATTAGAGTTAAGAGCATGAGGATTTAGGAGCACAAGGAAAGCAAATTTGATTCACTTGTCACTGGGTTGCAAGGGCAGTGTGTATGAAGGGAGAATTCAGGTTTGCCTTAAGAGATAGGTCACTAGTCAGCAAAGAGAAGAGTAAATTCACATGCCAGATAGGAAAGAGAAGGAGCAAGATAAGAGTAGGGGATCAGTGCTTGGGATCTGTGTGTGGGACAGGCTTGCTGGGGCATCAACCGAGGGAACAGTGAGACAGGGCTGGCATCAGTTCAGAGAGAATTGGTCTCTCACAGAACTCAGCTGTCTTAGTTACTTTTCTCTCATTGCTGAGACAAAATACCCAATGCCCAAAATGAAGGAAAGAAAGGTTTATTCAATTTACAGTTTGTGGAGGTTTCAGTCCATGCTCGGCTCGCTCCAAGGCAGGATGGCACCCAGCAGAGGGCAGCAGTTCATGGTGGCAGAAAACAGCAAAAGCAACAATAGTAAAAGGGAGGAGCAGCAGAGTGCAGGCCCTTTTCCTTCTATATGTTGTATACAAACTACCTTCCCCAGGGTGGGTGTAGCTCTCACATCTATAATCCCAGCATCGGACCACGGATCAATCAAAACCTCTAGAAGCCTGCCCCATGACTGTAGAAGGCTTTGGGGAGACATCCAGACACAAACCGTAACATCAGCCCTACCCTCACGGCCTCTGCCCACCTCCCAACCTCTGGGCCCTCTTCTTCAAATAGAGCTACTGTTCTTGTGTATGTAACCTCACACAGAACGTACTTGGGACTCCAAGTTTTCCTAGGCAAGTTTGTCTCTGAGTTCCTGTCCTATCTTTTTTCTTTCTTTTTCAGCATTGCGTTTCAAACCCAGAGTTTTCTCATTGAGCTTTACCTTCACATTTTTCCAGAAATATTTTATTAAAAGTTAAAAAAAAAACAAAGTAAAACAAAAAAGATAAAGTGTATAAAATTTTGTAACAAAATATAATTTTTCTAAAGTATAAAAAAATTTAATTTTTAAAAATATACCATGACTGAGCCCATAAAATATACCCTAAGTAATCTTTTTCCAGTTTCTAAAAGTGTTTTAAAATGGAGCACTGAATTCAAACACTATAATGTACATGTCTTTAAAATTTCAGTTTGTCATTTATATGCCTTTTCAATACAGACAACTTTAACTGAATGATAAACTTTGTTCTTACAAGGGTATATCATGTTTTACATTGTTCATACATGCTACTGATCATGCAAAGATGGAAGAAGCAGAACTAGATATATAAATCTAGCACAACATCTCCCTCTTATAGTAGTTAGAACCAGGAAAACACATCCAAATCTTTTCCAAAAGATGACATGAAGGCCTATATTATATGTACATTTTTAATGTTTTCATCTTTATGATGTAACAGTCAAACCTATATACTATAATAGAGAAGGAAAAGTTGTTACTGCATAGGATATGAAAAAACTCTTATTTTCCTTATAGGAAAAGTGTGGAAACATCATCTCTGAGGCTAAAATATACACCCTTTTCCATATTTTTGAAATAAATTGCTTCTACTTTGAAGAAGATATTGAAACAATGGTCTAAATCAAATCACAAAAATTCTCTTCTAAGGTGTCACATATCACTTATTATATGAACTGCATAACAAGAACTCAAATATTTTGACCACAGAAACACATACAACTGGACCTGTATCTTCAGACCCTTTCATTAATAGGGAGATAAATCCCAGCAGCTTCCTAAAAGTGAACTGAGCACAGCACAGAAAAGGCCACCAGAGGACAGTGGGAAGAGGCCCAGGGTAGAAGTTCTCCCTCTGCAGGACAGAGGCAGACCTGCAGCTATGGTGCGAAACCACATGCTATTTATATGTGGGAGCAAAGGGAGCGCAGAACCGTCAGATGTGGTCATTAAACAACAAAAGATGATACAAAAAAGAGATGAAACACACGTTCTTCAAGAGACATTTCTGAGGAGGGGATTAGGAGGATGCTCTTCTTTCTTTAGAAAGACAGGAAAATTTATCCTATATTTCTCAGATATGCTACATAGGTAGCAATTTATCTTCAACCCAGCAGACAGAAGTGCCTTTCTAAACAGTATTTAAGGCAGTGATAACAGCCTCCTGGTTATGTTTGAAGCACTTTATCATTTCCCCATTTTGCATCACTAAATGGCAGCACCTCAGGTGCTTAGCGCATGCCCAACATTCTACATTTGGAAATTCAGCTAAAGCTGTAAGGTGAGCTGGGGGCAATCTGCCTTAAGCTATGGGGTTCATGGTACTAGATACAGAGGTCTCCTCCTCTGTGCCTGAAACAACTGTGCTAAAGGCAAAAAATGCAAAAAGCCAGAATAGACATAGAATTTAAAAGCAGTGGGTGGGAGCCCATGACTAAAGGAGGAACTGAAGCAAAGTTTGGAACCCGCAACTATTAAATGAGATGTTTTTCTCCTAGAAAGCATTTCTCAAAGCAAAGCCATCTTAAGAACCATTCTTTTCTCCATAGCCTCTCTGAAATTAGTACACAAATAATCCAGAACATAGGATTTAGAGAGCAAGAAAGTAATTTAACTTTGTAGATTCACAGTGAAAACAAGTAAGTCTATCTTAAGTATTTCTTTGGCTTAAGATTTCCATGTTTCGTGATACATGTGTAAACATTCTCTGTAGCCAACTCAGTTCACAAATTTAGACTTTCTTGAGAGAAAAGACATACAGGGTTCTACCTTTTATTTATGTATTTATTTTGGGAGATTCTTTTTCTTTATTTTAAAAAATAAAGGGGGATTCTTGATATATATATATATATATTAAAAGTAAAAGAATGAAAACATATTAACAAACAGACATCCATTTACAAAGTAGCACAATAATAGTACAAGTAATACTGAATTACAAAGAAGGTGACAGGGAATTAACAATGGTTGTTGTGTTACATATTGATAACTTCAAAGTGGTTACTCAGGAAAACAAATATTGACATGCAAGATTGATCAAATGACTAATCATCAATTGTTCCCTTCAATAAAGCAATATGAGTCAGTCTGCTAGCCTGTGTCTCTCATCATGAGAGCAGCAAAGTGTTCACAATTTCACAACTTCATCATATTATATTCAGGTTTAGAACAGGTGTATTAAAAATACATTATTAAAACAGGTGTATTAAAATATTAAGTAAAATATTTCCAAATATAAGTTAGAAAGTAACAAGGTAGTTTGTAAAACATGGTTGAATATTTTTAAAAGTTGCAAATTAACAGAGGTGAAATGTGAAGTTACAATATGTTTTTGCTGTGCAACAGAAAATAGCAAGATGGAACACACACAGAGTTTTGATTTCCACAAGGCCTAGCAGGAATGAGTGTCACTGCTTACAGGATAGATATGCTCAGGGGTGCTGTGCAGCTGAGTGAGAGCAACCTGCCCTGCACCACCATCACATGTGCAGATGGTCTGAGGGAGGGGTCAGGGCAGGTCAGACTTTGGGGAATGATTCAGGACTTCTCTCATCTGTGCTGCCTTTGAGCTCAGAGATGCTCTGCATCCATAATGTAATGTGCATGTGAGAATTACAAGCAAGAGCATTGTGCAAACAACAAACAAGTGGAAAATTGAACCGCAGGAACAAGTCTATGTTCAAAAGTTAAATCAGACCAGAATAAAAGTAAAAAAAAAAAAAATTATCACATCTGGTATCTGAAAATCCAAAATATGAAGACTTTGGTATACTACTTCAGAATAATCATATCATCATCTATCTCAAAGGTGAGCGGAAAGAAAATAAGACCACTTTAAATAAATTATTGTTAATAACTGAAACTGTCATGTTTTCTACAGAAAAGAGAGAGAAACCAAATCCACAGGCTTCCCAACATGAAATAGCAAGCATCTGTGCACATATCTCCACATAATACTTTTCTCAATGTATATCCAATTCTGGGCAATATAATTGGCATTAAATGGACATTTAAAAGCCAGGTTGAAGGGGGTTGCAAAAATCTTCAAACCAGCTGAATTTTTCCTTTTAATCTATGGATTTCCATGATAAAACAGTGCGACCTTACAATGCTATCTCAAAACAAATCTCCCTCAGTCTTAATGAAAGAAAGTCTTTTGCCATTAACTTGGTTTCATTCATACAAGGTGCAATCACAATCTTTTGTGTGTGTGTGATACCAGGAATTGAACTCATGAGCTTGCACTTGTCAGGCAGGTGCTGTGCTGCTGAGATATATCTCTAGTCCCTCATAATATATTTTTTGAAGACAACATTTTTCAGCTATTTTAGATCTGGCTGCATTTTCTTCATCTGAATTCACTAATGAAGAAAGAGTTTCATCTGCAAATGAAGAGCTAATATTTCCTTCCAGTTACTTTAAATTTTCATCAAAATTATAAGAAGTAGTTTTAGTTGCTCCATTGGAAACCGTTATGATGCTCTTCATTTATTGCTTTAGTTACATTTTAAAATGAAGTGCTGAATTTTTCAATTTCACATCCAGAATCAGAAAGCATATCTCTCATTATAAGCAGGTGGTCTATTTTATGGAAGATGTACCACTAGGGTGAGCAGTTAGCTGGGATTATAACCTCAGCACCAATAAAAAACTAAAGGTGGAATTCAACATGGAGAAACAGAGGAGGAGTCGCATTGGAGTTACTCAAAGAAAATCAACTAAAAACACGGGCAATTAGCCGGAGCACTCAGACAACAGAAAGAAATAAGATGAATATAGATATGAAAAGAAAAAGGTTAATTATCACTGTTTGCAGATGATATGATACTCTACATAGAAGACCCCAAAAACTTCACCAAAAGATGTCTAGATTTAATAACCAAATTTAGTCACATAGCTGTATACAAAGTTAATACTCAAAACCAATAGCATTCCTGTGCACAAGTAACAAACTCACTGAGAGAGAAATTAGGGAAACCACATCTTTCACAGTAGCATTGAAAAAAGTGATAAACTTAGGAATCAAATCCACCAAAGGAAGTAAAAGCCCTTTACGTTGAAAACTATAGTACTCTGAAAAGGATTATCAAAAAGGATATCAGGAAATGGAAATCTAACCCTTTCTCTTGAGTAGGAAGAACCAACATAGTGAAAATAGTCATGCTCCCAAAATTATGATACAGATTCATTGAAATTCCCAACCAAAATACCAACAGCATATGTCTTGGTTAATTTTTTTCTCGTTGCTGAGACAAAATACCCAACACCCAAAATGAAGGAAGGAAAGGTTTATTTAGCTTACAGTTCATGGAGGTCTCAGACCATACTTGACTGGTTCAGAGGCAGAGTGGCACATGACAGAGTGCAAACTGTTCATAGCAGCAGAGCACAGTAAAACAACCAGCAAAAGGGAGGAATGGCTGAAAGCAGCCTCTTTTTCTCCCTTACATTGTAAACAGCCTACCCCCACCCAGGGGGCGTGTAGCTCTCACACAGTCTGCATACCCTTCTCTTCCACAGGCTCAGGAGGTATACAAAGTAAGCACCCTGGCTTCCTGCTGAATCACTCAGTTAAACCTCCAGATTCCCCAAGCTGACACAATGTATCAACCATAACAGCATACCTTACAGAATTAGGGAAGACAAACCTAAAATTTACTTGGCACTGGAGGAGACATAGAATAGCCAAAAAAATTATATGAAACAAAAGGCAAAGCAGGGGCATCACAATCCCTGATCTGAAATTACACTATAGAGCTACTATGATAAAAATAGCATGGTATTGGCAACAAAACAAAACAAAAAACAGACCAGAGGGTCAGTGGAACAGATTAGAAGACACAGAAACACTTTCAAACAGTGAGCCAGCTTATTGTCAACGAAAGAGCCAAACAACTTCACTGGAAGGAAGATAGCCTCTTTAATAAATGATGCTGAAAAAGCTGGATTTCCACATGCTGAAGACTAAAACTAGTCATATTTCTCTCACCTAAACTAAACTAAACTCAAAATGGATCAAAGATCTAAATATTAAAACAGAAACACTAAATCTTCTGGAAGAGAGAATAAGAAGTTTGAAGACATTGATGTAAGCAAAGGTTATGAAAAAACCCCAATTGCATGGGAAATATTATGAAGAATCAACAACAGGGATATCATCTTATTAAAAAGCTTTTGTAGGGCCAGGGATACAGCTCAGCAGCACAAGCAGTAGCCTGGCAAGTGCAAGGTCCTGAGTTCAATTCCCAGTACCAGAGGGAAAAAAATGAAAAGTTTTTGTACAGCAGAAGAAATCACCAACAGAGTTAAGAGACAGCCCACAGGGTGGGAATAAATCTTTGCTAGCTGTTCCTCAGAAAAAGGACTACTATTTAGAGCACAAGACAGTTAAGATAACTGCACTACTAACTTCTACTGGTTTATTGAAAAGAAAGTTTTATGCTTATATTGGTTGAATAGTTTTGCATGCCTATATCTTGTAATCTGAGCAACTACTTTGAAGATAACAACATATAATAACCATTGTTAATTTCCTATCATCTTATCTTCAAATTCTCTATCTTTTTCATTGTTTCTTTTTCTCTTTAAAAAAAATTTCCCTTAAGTTTCTTGCAATATTACTCCAGATAGGTCAGTTACTCAAGAAAAATTTTAAAGCCCCTGGTGCTTTTTCATGTAGCAAAACAGGGCACTGGATAAGGCAATGCCCAAATCCACAGCACCCCACAAAATCCTGTCCCAAGTCCAGCTTAAAGGACCACTGGAGGATGGACTAACCCACCTCCAACATGACAGTAGGGCCATCCACTCTTGCACATTGCCCTACTGGTCTAATGTGTTATGCTCCAGTCAAAGAATAGTGGGGCCTGTGGCTTGTGTGCCTCAGCCCATCACCACACAAGAGGCTAGGGTGTCGTCCTTCTTGTTGAAAATAAATCTATCTCATTTCTCCTCACGTGGACCAGTTATTCCTCTTGGTCAACATTTCAGGACCTACAGTTAAATCTTCAGTATGAGCAGTGGAAGCTGACACCCAGCCTTTCCATCCCTCCGAGTCTGCATCCTTAAATTACTCTCTCATGCACTCCTGGTGATTATCCAGTGCTCCACTCCCATCTTGGGATGAGATCTTCTTTTCCATCTATGGAAAATGGTTATTTTCCAAAATCCTCCTTCTCTCTCCACACATTCTACCCTTGTTCTCTTTACTCTTGCTTCTGACCCCTGACCTCCACCCTGATTTCCAAGCCCTTTCACCTTCACTGAGACTGGCCCTGCCTTGGGCTGTGGCACTCAATTCATCTAGACAGTCCTACCTCAGCACTCTCTATACAACCCCCACTTCTTCATCCAGGCTGTCAGTCAGAGTTTTGCCTGGACTCCACCTCCCCACAATAACGATACTCAATATATTGATGATTCCTTGTTCTGCAGCTTCTCGCCCAAGATGGTCACGCAGATTCTCCTCTTCTTCCCCCCTGCAGATAACCTTCTAAATCCCAGTCGATCCAGACTACCCATACTTGGGGCTTGTTATGGTTTTTATCTAGTTGTTCCCTCAGAGACTCATACCCTCACAAGCAAAAAGTTTTGATGGTGGCTGGATTGGGTTGTGTGAATGTGGATTAATGGTATGATCGTGGGATTGATGGTGGAATATTGGAAACCCCACTCTGGGTGTCAGTGGGACCAGTCAATCAGATTGTAGCCTGGATAGACTATAAAGGGACAGAAAGAAGGCAGGCTGCTGTGCTACAAAACCACCGAGGCCTGAACTTAGTCACCAGAGTAAGGTGAGGTGAGCTCCGTGCCTTTGTTCAGGAGATTTGCTGTTTCATCACCAGTAAGTCCAGACTCATATGAGATGGCATCAAAAGACAGTGTGATGAAGTTACCACGCTACAAGATCGTCCTGGAACTTCCCTGTCATGCATGACCACTCCCTGGCCCTCCAGGCTCATATCCATTCTTGCCACCATTGTTTCAGTGCCCCTCCTAATCACATTTGCCACTTCTACCATCCAGACACTGTCTAGCATCATCCAAAAACAGATGTGTTGTTTTACTTCTGAAGTTAGCACAACTATGCTTCTCATCAATCACTGCTACCAGATCCATTCTTAACCACCACTCAGCAGGAAGCACCTCAATGAGAACTCATGATCCCTTACTTCATTTTATTCTCTGTTACACTGAATAACCAAGAAATGAAAGGTCTGGTGACCAGTTGCTCCACCTTATCCCTTGCCCTGAGGTCCTAAGTTCCAAAAACAATCACGAGCTATGCTTCCACCCTACAGCCCCCGCCTGAGCCATGGAACAGTGCCTACTCTGCTAAAACATGGCACACTGGCTCCATCTGCTAGGTTACAATGCTGATTTCTATAGCTACATATTCAGCCATTCTCACTCCCCCAATCTCATGCCCCCATCCTTGAATTAACCCACCTCAGCCCATCCTGTTAGTATCCTATCCTATCCATTGAAGACTCAGCTCTAAACACTGAACTCAAACATTCCTTTGGAGTTACTCCTGAAGGTTCCTCCTAGAACCTCCAAATTCAGACTGGCTGAGTGCTTCACAGGATTATCACCATTTACCTAACAGATTTCTTAGAGATGGAAATTGATAGGTTCCCTGCCCAAGACCTGCTCAGTCCACATGGTGACAATCCAATGCTGAGTCATAATGGTGCCTAGCTCCTTCTTCCCAGAGACCCCTGTAGTATCTTCTTCCCAGCTGCATTTGCCAAAGCCTGTGCAGGCCAACAATGATCCAATCTCCCTTCAGCACGTTATACTGAGCAGCCTACGTCAGCTTCCCTGTGCTCCCTCCCCTCAGAGTGCATATAAGCTCCAACCCTGCCCTTTGTCTTCAGAGAGCCAGCACAGCTGTTCTGGTGCTGTCTCGCTCCATGCGCCCATTAAACTTTTATCTCTTCCTGTTTAAGTCTCTCTCCTCCTCTGCATTGTGTTAGATTGAGTACTTAATTTTACCTCAATCAGTTGGTGCTGTATAAAGCAGATGCCAAAGGAACTGAAATTTCTTACCCATGACATCCAGAACTGCCCAGGATTTCTCACAGGCTGTTGATATGTCTACAGACAAGAGCATTGCAAAATGCCCCATGCATCTTCAGCTCCCGCTACCAAAAGGTGAGGGTCTTGTGTGGCTTTTCTTCTCTCTGGGAGTGGAAACAGTCAGTCCATCCTCCCATGCCAAAAGTCAGGCATATCAGCCACGGGGCAGAACTGGGACTGAGGAATATGTTGGTTGGTAGCAGAACACATGTCTGGTGTCCAGTTTTCTGGCAGGCCATTATTTGTCCAGTATTTTCCCTGGGACAACTCAGATCTACTTAAAACATCGTAAACTGGAATAGCCACAATTTTCTCTGTCTTTTTATCTCAGTCACATTCATTTCAACCTCATCCAGATCTGGAGTTTTGAGCACAGACCAGGCAGTATCCCCACAATTAGGTCATATTTGAAAATACTGGTCTCTCTCATACTCCAGCATCTGGTAAAATCCATTGAGACCACATGCTTAAAGCATTGTAAATTGAGACAGTCATAACTTTTTCTCAGTCCTTCTTTCATCCACATCTAGATCTCAACTGTTGAACACAGAAAAGGCAATGTGTTGCCACTGGGTGATATTTGAAAATACTGGGTCTGTCTGGGGCTCTAGTCTCTGGTGGAAACCACTGAGACCATATTTTTAAGTGAAATAAATTGCACACACATGCTTAAATATGGCATTGTCTCTTTTGTGTGAGAAATCCAAAGGGTAAATAAGGACCAAAATGGATGATAGATAATTTGGAAGTAAGAAGAAACTATTCAAATAAGGGAACCAGGGAGGGCAAAGAAGAAGAGAAGCAAAGGAAAACAAAATAAAAGAGAACAGAAGGAAAAATGGGAAGGAAAGCTTTGGTAAATAAGAAGAAGAAGAAGGGTTGAACAGAGGAGGGGTATGAGGGAAAAAGAATAATTCAGACATATACACATATAAATTCCCTATGAGGAATGTGATCAAAAGTATATCAATAAAATTAATTAACAAAGAAAGAAGGAAAACCATTGGCAGAGAGCTATATAAGGGAGACAGTTATCTGAGGACAGATTGATCAAAGATATCAATTTTTTGGAGGTCTCTTTAATTACTGGATTTTGGGGCTTTTACAGAAATCAAGAGCCACAAATCTCTGAACATAAGGCATATCACACCACTTTCCTATGTTTTGCCAAAAAACAATTAGCTGAAGAATAGTACTGTAATTAGATGGGTACCATTCTGCACCCATATGTTACCATTTCCTATACTGGAAGCAAACTGTAAAGACAAGGGTGAGCCACTAGGGCTCCACCTAGTTTCATTCAAGGTCGTATTGTTCCAGGTTTTAAGGATGCATACATACTAACGCTGATGTGGCTGGGATACGCACAGTGTTTTCCATGTGTGTCTCGGACCTATGGACCGAGAAAACTGGGTCTGCGGTCCGTTTGATGACATTCTTTTCAGAAGTGGGTGAGTTCTTGAGTTTGTTCATAAGCACTGTTTGGGAGTCTCCAGTACTTTCTAAGACAATGTCTCTGCTTGGAATTCTGATGGAGGCCCTGGCACCTTACTAGAAGACTGGGGCCCTCTGGGTGGCGCTCAGCCTTAGGATTCTGCTTAGACAGAAGGGTGGAGCCATCTAGTGGTTTCCTCGGAAACTCGTAGGAGATGAGTGTGGAGCCCCCTAGCCAGAAACCCCCTTAATCACTTGAAGTGTAGTATGATCTACACAAAAGTGTGGAGCTCTCTGGGGCTCCCATAGGCCATGGTGCACTGATTCTCCAGAGAGGAAAGTGGGGCCCCACCCCTCAGAGGCTCCCTTAGGAACTCCCAAGGGAGCAGGGTGGAGCCCCTCAGAGGGATGCCTTAACCACTTCAGCCAAAGAGATCAAGGTGGATACCCTCTGGAGCTCCTTTAGCAATCATAGAATCTAAAGAGATCAAGGTGGAGCTCTCCATGGGACTCCTTAGAAAATTATAAAGCCCCACCCCGGGGCTCACGTAGCCACCTGAGAAACAATATTCCTTGTATTTATCGCAATAGAATGAGATACCTCTGTTCTCAAACATAGTTCTTCCCACAATTCTGTTGGCAAACCAAACTGGACAAATCATGATTCAGATTTACCCACGAGGGTAACAATTATTTTAAACATTCAATTTTATTTGTTTCACTAGCAATTTGGTTTGTGACAAGGTTTGTGGAAAGAATTAAGTTCATGAATCAAGGCGCCCACACTTTGGTGTTAGAAAGAAAAACCCACAAAGTTCTAAGAACAAGGACGGCTTACTTTTGCATCTTCACAGCCACTCAAAGATTTCCTGGCTGTTTTCACCAGGTGTCACTAAATGCAATGATCAGCATAGACATGCAGGCAGAGAGTTGGGACGCGGCCTGTGTGGGGGTTTTCCCAGTCTCTTTTTCTAACATAGGAAGAGGAAGAGAAGGCAGAAGACAGTGAAAAGCAAAAGTAAAGTTTATTAACAGAAGAAAAAGATAACAAAGGCATTCTCAGGACGGGACCTCCAGGGCTGGGTAACTGCTGAGTATGGCCAGTGCTGCATATTTATGAGATTTATGTGGTAGTTCCTGCCACTGAGGATGGCCTCACCCACCTGGCTGGTCTGTCCTGTTGGCAGGGGTGTGGTTTCAATATTGAAACAACGATGCTAGACAATGTTATAAAAAAAATTGTTGATTGCTGGTTATTTACTTTCTTGGGACACCACAGAGGTTACTTTTCTCCTAAATTCTAGAGTCTGTGACTCTTTTTTGACCATATCAATGGGGTCCCATTTTTCTGCACCCCCTGGAAATAACCAATCATTTATCTGCTGTTGGGATTAAGGATGACAATCGCCGCTTCTTCTGGCTCAAAAGGGGTGTTAGGTGAGGTAGTGGCTGACTTCTATTGGGAGTATGGACTATTAAGCCACTATAGAAGGAAAGGGGAACCTTCATGTTTGGCTCCATCTGGTGGACCATCTGCATTTTGACAGCATTGCTATGATCTGAAATGAACAAGCTAAGGGAGTTTAGTATGCAAGGTTACACAAGCAAATCATCAAAATAGAAACCAAGAGCGAAAAGAGCCTGGAAATTACTTCCAGTTGAGTGGGCTACCTCTGCTGCACTGACAGTATGGTTGGATTGAACTGGCCACTGTTCCATAGTTAGTCAGGTGAGGGGTGCTATGAGTGGCATGATCCCTAAGAAAATCAGAGAGATGAGTTCCCATTTATATTGAATAAGTCTTGTTCCCAATGGCCTCTGAGACAAAAAACTCCCTCCTCACAGGTCTGGTTTATAGGATGTACACTACTTGGGTATAGTTTCAATCACATTAAACCCCTGTTTCCTGTACACTGACGGAAAGGAGGCACTGCAATACCCAAGATTATACAGGGGTCCCAACATGACTTTGCCATTTTCCATAAAAGAGGAGTCCAGGATACATGTCAAGCCAGGGAGGGCCACATTTCAGGTTGAATAGCAGACCCAGCAGTCAGTATGGCTAGAAGACAGAATCTCCACTAACCATAAAATGTTATATTTCTGGGAAGAGAAGGAAGAGCCTTCTCCAACATGGGAAGGGTAGCATGTCAAAACCATAAACAACCTCCACATGGTCAGTTCCTGTCACAGGAGGAGTGACTCCACCCCAAAGGGAGAGAATACCCTACCTGTAAAATGAACTGAATTTCCAACAGGATCCACAATCCCACACAGACCCAGAATAGACGATTTTTTTATCCTCCACATTATTTGTCATACTTACTGTCTTTAAAACAGAAATTTGAGATCTCACAGGCACTCACAGATGTAAGTACACTCGGATGTTGCTTTGGGTTGCAGCAGAGACAGGTTATTGTCTGGTCCTGCAGAAGCAGTTCACTGTTTGCTCTGGAATGGTGAATCCAGGCTTCACGTCCCATCACATTAACAGCAGTGCACACTGACAAGCTCACTGTGTGGTGACTTTCCCATCAGGGTTTGGTTATGTTTGGTATGTTTGGAGTCTTGATAAGTACCAAGGTCTCAGGGAGGAAGAGGGACTTACAATGTGAACTAGGTCCAGGGTTTGTTTGCCTCAAGCCTGACAAACTTTCCTGAAACTTTGCTACGGACCCTTATGGGGTTGGTGTTCTCATCAACCAGGAAGTCATTTTTGAGTAAAGAAATTTCATGTAAGAGCTCACAGGGAGACAGCCCCTGAAAACTGGGCATATTGCTGGCTCATATAACATCCACAGGGAGGAGCTGTTTCCAAGTGAACTTACATTCCTGTTCCAGCTTGAAAAAAAAATGTCTTTTGAGTATATTAATTAACCTGTTCTACCTGTCCTCATGGCTATGGTCGCCAGGCACTGTACAAATGGTAAATAATACCAAGAGATTTGGAAATGCCTTGAACAACCTTGGGGTGAAAAGCAGGGTTTCTATTGCATCAGAAGCTATGGAGTAACATAAGCTGTGCAATAATTTTATTGATAAGAATTCTGATGAGAATTCTGAACTCTTTTGCCATTTTTTACCTGATAGGGGAGGCTTCTATCCACCTCGTGTGTGTGAACCAGGCTCAGGACAAGGTAGCTGTGGCAGCCTCCTGGAATGTGAGTGAAATCCAGCTGCCAATCCTGTCCAGGAGAAGGATATCAGTACTGTTCTACCAGTGCTTTCAGTTGGGAATTTTGTGGGTTTTTCCTTGAGTGTATGTCATAGGACTGTAGTACTTGCTGTACTGTTGCTTTTATGTTATTTACCAGGGAGGGCTTTTTAAGCATGGGAAGAGTATTTTTGTGCCTTAGATGGCTGGGGTTAGGGATAACCTTAATTATCTTGCAGCATAGGCCACCAGGTAGAAAGGGCTGCTCAGTGAGAATAACCAAACATCCAGCAGAATTAAGGGCTCACTCATGCTCCTGGCATCATAAAAGATCTTGATCAGAATATGCAAATAGACTAGAGGACAACAGATTGCCTGATCACAGAAGGGGACACTGGGGGTCTGAGGCAGCTACCTTGGCTTCTTCTTCAGTCCCTTTATTGCCCAAGGTAGTGGGAATTGTCCCCTTCTGCTGTCCTGGGAAATGTACAACTGCTACTTGGAGAGGCAGGTGTAAAACCTCAATAAGGTGCGAGGTCTCCAAAGTCAATAGGCCTCATTCTTTCCAAATAAAAGCATGAGCTTTCACAACATAAAGGGGACACTTGCAGTCAGTATTAAAGTTTACTCTCTGCCCTTTGGCTTGCCTGAGGGCCTGAGTAAGAGCTACAAGTTCTGCCTTTTGATTACTCATATCCGTGCACAAAGGACCTGACTTTAACACTTCCAAGTTGCACATCACAGCATATCCAGCCCTCCTGACTCCTGATTGAACAAAGGCACTGCAGTCTATAAAGATCCCATCCTCAGCACAACTAATGGTGAGTGTGTGTGTTTTATCTTTACTTTTCCCACAAAGCATTAAGTCATCCACATATTTGTCAGGCCAAATTACAGGGGCATAGGCAGAAAAATACAGGGCAGGACCCAGATGGCTAACATTTATAAAATTACCACACACTTTATTATGTATTATGTGCTTGAGGAAGCTGCCCATTGTGAAACTATTATATATATTTACTGTGCACTGGAGAAACCCGTAGACTACTGAGCTTTTTCTGACCTCAGAAACAATGGCTAAGACCCTGATTGGCCTAGATTGCACCAACCAGGGAAACAGTTACTTGCAGAAACCAGCTTACCCCTGGAAATATGAATATATGTCCAAAACTGACTGGGTAGTCCAGTTGGGCCCTCCTATCTTGCAGCACACACAGCTGTTAAGGCATTTTTTCCTGCTTTTGCCACAGTATAAATGAACATTTCCTTCACCTCACTTCCATTGTGACTTCTCCACTTGTTGCTGGCGGTCTTCACTCTGAACCAGCCTCACCTCGCTTCCTCATTCTTCAATGGAGTAAGGTTGACAGACAAGAAAAGGAGAGTTGTTATGGGGGAACCTGAACCCCTGGACTCTTCATATGGCACAACATATTGTAGGAGGATAATTCCCTCCTCTTTCATTCTAAAGTTCTTGGGACAAGGGTAAACTGAAGAGATGGAAGCTGCCTTGAAAGCCCTAACTAAGAACTGTTATTTCGGGTTTTCAGATGCTAGGGGTACACAGAAGAAGGAATGCTGTAGTCATTGCAAAAGCACTGAAATGGTGGTTTCCTTTTTCTCTTTGTAAATCTGTCATACTTTGTATCATTAATGGGCTTAAACTTTCTCCCCTCTACTCCTCTTTGATGCAATAGAGGAAGTGCAAACAGGCCTATTTTGCCTGATGGAATTCATAAATACCTTGAGGACTGGACCAAGGTCAAGTCTTCCCCCTATGGCTGTGCATACTTTCTCTTTGCTTATCCCATGCAGGCTCCTCTGTGAGCTTCATGGCATGCATTTTCAGCTCTCATGACTGTTCTTAGAACCACTTGTTTTTCTCTCTGATGAAGAGCCTCACTAAGGAGAAATATGACATCATCCTTGGTTAACCTAATTAGAAATGCCAGCCTTTCGAAAGCTCTTAGGTATCCATCTGGGTCATCTGTGTAACTCCCAATATTATGGTTGATTTCTTCCAACTTTGAGAAAGTAAACAAGACCTGTTTTAGTTCCTTTCCTAAAGTAGAATAAAGCAGCATAATTTTTTTGGTGGAGCCGTAAGTCAAGAGGGAGAGTAAGATGAGACAGGGCCTGTATACGTTAGGCATGTGGAGACTCAATCTCCCTCCTTTTTGGGGGGTATTTCTCCCTTACTAATTTGATCCCTCTGAAGGGGTGGATATCAGTGCTGCCAACAGTGAGGGGTCAAGGGAACACCAAGACACCCACTCAGATGGTGTAAGAGGGGAAATAAGAGTTAGAGAAAGGACACCTCATTTTACAAAACAAACCTAATTGGAATATGGTGTTAAATTTAAGGACTCTCCCTCCCCTGGACACTTTTCTTTAGGCCAAGCATCAATGCAATAGAAAACTGGAGGCTATTTCTTAAAGATTTGGGGATCTAACTTCTTCCAATGATTAAGTAGATATAGATATTCCAGGAATAGACCAAGTTGGGCAATTGTGTCTGCCAAAGCCACAGCTTACCTTCTTGTGGATGTTCACCTATGACAGCTTCTCAAGGTTCCAACCAGATGTACTGTGGATACCTACCCATGATATTTTTTCTTCCAAAACTGAGAGAACGAATAGACATCAGCAGTACAATTATCCCAGCTATCCTTTTATATCCATGTATGTTTTTCCTTCTTTCTTTCTTTTCTTTTCTTTGTTTCTAATGGCTTTTAAAATTAATTTTCTTCTCTTTAATGGTTTGACCAACCTTGTGTTCTTACATCTGGTAACCTGAGCAACTTCATTGAAGATAACAATATGTAATATAACAACCATTATTAACTTCCTATCACCTTGTTTTGAAATTCTGCATTGTTTTCATTGGTTTTGTGCTGTGATTTTTGTCTTGCTTGTTGTTATTTTGATTTCTTTTCTCTTTAAGAAAACTGAGAGATAAAACCCTAAGTGATGTGCATCCCCATAGGGCACACCACCCTGTTGGGCAGACATCCCCCACTCTCAGGCGTCCTATTTCAGCTAGTTTTATCCTGCACTTGACTCATCCCACCACTTTTGGGATTCACAAGAGCCATACCCATTGGTGGATTGGAGCTATGGTTCACTGTCCTTCGTGTCACCTGCGGTGATGGTGCTAAGGCAAAGATTCCTTTTTGCATATCAGGGTTAAGCAGTCCAAGAGAGATATTCAAATTAGGTAATCAAACATCAACAGCTGACACAGAAGTAGGGCATGTCAATGTCCTTCCAGGTATGTTTCTGTGGAAATGTCCCGTGCTCCAAAATTGATTCACTTAATTACAAAAGTAGC
Organism: Dinomys branickii; assembly: GCA_004027595.1. NCBI lineage: Eukaryota > Metazoa > Chordata > Mammalia > Rodentia > Dinomyidae > Dinomys > Dinomys branickii. The sequence continues at coordinate 9,808 of PVLD010018487.1, read as the reverse complement.
GGAAAGTTATCACTGGATACAGTATATGAAACCCAAAAGAGGAAGACACTGATATATGACACTTCAAAATAATCACATTATCTCAAAGATGCGTGGAAAGAATAGCGGACCTGTTTCTATGATTTTTTTCTTAAAAACAGGTGGCACGTATTCCAAAGAGAAGAGAGAGGGGCCAAATCCTTATGCTTGCCACAATCAACTCACACAATGTGCACACATTTTTATCATAAGTTTTTCCAGAATATTTCCAAATACAGCCAATTTAATTCACATTACACTGACATTTAAAAGCCAGCTTTATAGACTAGGCATAGTGGCACATACCTCCAGTTCCAGCACTTGGGAGGCTGAGGTAGGAGAATCACTGTGAGTTTGAGGCTAACCAGGGGTGTGGAATGAGTTCAAGGCCAGCCTGAACTACTCTGTGAGAACCTGTGTAAAAAAAGAGATCAGGTTTATGTAGATTGCAAAAATCATTTCACTACAAAAATGTTGGGGACCGGACCGGGCAAGTACAAGACCTCCCCATGGCAATGGGTATAATTTCCTTGTAAGAAGAAGAGTAATGGGCCGACTTGCGGGAAAGCAATCCGTAAAGGCAGTGGTCCTGAACGGGTCATTATGTACCTCAGCAACCATTGTAACAGAAACAGGAACCTTGGGGTTGAATCTATGCCAAAGGTCTGGAGCCTGCCTGACAAACCTGCACTTAAGTGCTTTGCTCAATAAACGAAACTGCTGGTTACCTTTACCAGTCCTCCCGACCCCTTCTTTCTTTGGTTCATTCCCTCTCCCCTCTCCCTGTTCCCAAGATCGGAGCTGGACTCCGGCAACTGGCACCCAACATGGGGCCTGAAGCAGGGACACACACATCAACAGGGACCTGAGGCATAGGTGTACAGGAAACAGGAACCCCCTTTGGAAGAGGCCTCAACAGTGAGTGGTAAGGGGACATTTCTCATCGGGAGTAAAATGGGACATAATCAGTCCAAAGAGCACAGTCTCTTTGTGGACATCATCAGGACTCTCTTGAAGTCCCAGGGAACTGCTGTCTCTTCCCCACAAATTTCCTGCTTTCTCTTTTTCTTTGCTGGGTGCTGCCGTTGGATTCCCCCAGGTGATGCATTGGATATTACAACCTGGGACAAACTGAGAAAAGCTCTCAAGGAGCACTGTCAGGTACATGGCCCTCCTAGCTCAGTCGATAGAGCCTGAAAAACAGAAAAATGAGTCTATGCCCCTGACTTCAGCCTTCCCTGTTCTGGTTGGTGGACAAAATCAAAGCCAGTATCAGGATAAGATTAATAAAACCTTTCGGGTAGTTTTACAGCCTTGAGGAAAAATCTAAAGGAGTTAAAATTAAAACAAAAGCCTCTAACTGCTCCCCCTACACATCTGCCCAAGATCCTGTTGTTTCCTTTTGCTTCCCAGTTACTTATACTGATGATGATTTAATAAACATGGACAAGCACAAAGCTTTAAAAACAGACAGTGCTCCTGCTTATACTTCTACACATTGGCCACCTTCTGTGACACATTTAAGATTTCTCATTCCACAGAAATACCCCATAACCCTCAAAGGCAGCACCCGTCAAAACTTAAAAGCTCTAGTTATTAACCAGGCCCAGGAAACAGTAATATAAATGGGACTTAATGGTTTGAATAATGACAGAATATATAGGGTTATTGAGCTGGAGATTATCAGTATTCTTAAGACACAATAAAATACAAATAATATATATATATTTATTATAGATTAAGGATTATGTTTTACCAAATTTTCTGATAAGAGATCTCTGCTAATTGTCAACAAACTCTGATTAGTCTATTTAAATTATAAAATTGTAGTGGAGTTACTATATTCTAATTTGGTCAAACATATATTTGAGTGCACTCTGGTTTTGTAAAGATGTTTGTTTGTTCTGTGTACTTATTTGCATGTTTGTCTGTCATTCTGTGAAGAGCTGTTCCCCTTTTTTGAGCTCAACGATTTTTCTATAATTTGTTCATAATACAATTGCATTATAGATTTGAAAGCATGCTTTTACTTGAGTTACCAGCTGGTTTAAATTATATCAAAATTAAGATATTTAACTACGGTCCTTAGGATAAGGAGAAATTATTGGGTAGGACTCCAATTGATGAATAGAGGAGTGGCCAACCTTTGTTCATTAATAAGGAGTACCCAGTGATCTCTGTAGTCTCTTGGGAGACACCACAGTAATTGAGTTATTCACTCAGAAAAAAGTTTTTCAATAAAAATTATAATAAGATTTTGTCATAAAAGATGCTCTTGGTATAAAAACTAAATTTTAACAAGGGTTTTCATATGTGTATAGTAATTCATTAGTGTTAATCTCATGGTATGTTTACTGTATTCATGATTCTGGATCTACAGGTGTTCCAAAATGTAAAACAAAGATTGTTTGTTGTGATGAGACTTTCCTTTGGATTCAGACCTTTGCCTTTGGCAGAAACTTGTGATCTGTATCCCACTGAAGGACAATGGGTTGGATGGAAGCTCCTTGTGTATTGGAGAGAGATGGTTGGTTAAAAGGGGTTCATGTTCTGTCAGGGTGAAAATTTAAGTATGTTACAGAATGTTATCATGATTATCATGTAACAATGCTATGGCTTTGATTTCTAAATTTTGGGGTAAAGGTATGTAGCTGTTACTTGCTAGCACTCTGTTGGGACTTGGATGGTGAGATATCCAGGGTTCTTAAAAATTAATGGTTCCATTTTTATGTTCTAAGGTATTGTTCAGATCAGATGGTAACACTAAGCTCACTGCCTCTCTTACAATGTTATGTCTTTAATCTTTTCTGCTGGATGTTTAACAACTGAGGTTTTCACCTCCACCAGCTTATTCACTCCTTCTGTGAGTGGGGCGTGGCAGCTGGTGCAGCAGGCCTTGGCTAAAACACAGGTAAAAAGGTGGGATCGCCTATGAGAATGATCTTTATTGGTGCTTTCTACACCTCACACGCCCTCTGGTGTCTTCTGGGGGTAGAAAGCTTTACAACGAATATCTCTCCCTGCCACCTCCAACCACATGGCTCCACCATATCATACTCTTGCTGCTCTTTTAATAATTTAGCCAAGGGAAAGATCTGTAGAGTTGTTTGGAATAGATGGTCCTCAGGTAGTCATCTCATATACTAATAAGCAGCATGAATGCTTATTTGCTTCTACTAGTGAATGGGGACTTGCTTTTGCAGCGTTCCTAGGCCAGGTTCTCTTTCACTATCCAGCCAGCGGCTTGCTTTCCTTTTTTATTAAACATCCTTTCATATTTCCTCGCTATTGTGCTCCACAGCCTCTCACTGATACAGTGACTGTGTTCACCGATGCCAGCCCTGGACATCATGCAGTGGTCGTCATTGGTCATAAAATTTTTTTGACAACCTTTTTCAGATGTCCTTCTGCTCAACAAGGAGAACTTACTGCTTTGCTGTTGCCTTTACCTTGTTACAAGCCTCTACCTTTAACCTATATACTGATTCATAGTACATTGCTCCTTTATTCCCTTTACTTGAAACAGTTTCTGTTCATACTACTAACTCTCCTGTTGTAGCTTTACTTTTACAATTGCAGTCCATGATTGTGAGGAGAACTTCGCCCTTTTTTTTTGTGGGTCATATTCGAGCCCACTCTATTTTGCCTGGATCACTTTCGTTGGAAAATTCCACAGCAGATCCGTTTTTCTGGGAGGCATTTTCTGTTTTAACTCCCGTATAAACTGCCATTAACTCCCATGCTATTCATCATCAATCTGCCCGTGCCCTGCGATACCAACTTGGTATCACCAAGGAGGTGGTTACAGCCATTGTCAGGGACTGTTCAGCCTGTCATGCTCGTCATCAGTGTGCGCCCTCCCTTGGAGATGGCATCAATCCTCAGGGTCTCATGCCTCAGCACTTGTGGCAGATGGATGTGACCCATTGTCCTTCCTTTGGCTGATTGTCATTTGTGCATGTCACCATTGACACTTTTCACATTTTTTGGTAGACTCGGCTCCCACAGGTGAGGCTGCTAAGGATGTTATTCAACATCTCTTATTGTGCTTTTCCATCATGTGTTTCCCTAAAATGATTAAAACAGATAATGGCCCTGCCTACACTAGTCAGTCCTTTGCAAAATTTTGTTCCCAATTTTCTATTTCTCATACCACAGGAATTCCTTATTATCCAACGGAACAAAATATTATTGGATGGTCCCATGCCACCCTCAAGGCTCAAATTTTTTCTTTACAAAAGGGGGAGATGGCTTATTCCTCCCCAGTTGCTCTTTTACATCATGCTCTTTTTGTGCTTAACTTTTTGACTTTTGATGTTGCGGGATGAGCCCCTGCTCAACGTCATTGGACGATATCCCCCATCACTTACATTCAGGTTTACTGGAGAGATGCCCTCACTGGGCAATGGAATGGGCCAGACCCCCTTCTAACTAGGGGTCTAGGCTATGCTTTTGTTTTTCTCAGGTCTGCTACTTCATCCATTAGGATCCCCAATCACCTTGTGAAGCCCTGTCATGGATCCAGCAACAATGACTGGCCCCACAACTCTCATACCACCAATGAAGAGGCTTCGAATTCAGCAAACCCTGAAGGGCAAGGAGCCAAAGAAGAACACCCTGAGCAGCTGCCCTCCAACATGGGACCAGATTAAGGACTTGACACATGAAGCTTCATGTTTAGTAGAGGCTCAGGGTGTGAGTCTTACTCCTGGTTGTCTGTTCATAGCCATGCTGACAATTCTTTCTTGCCAGAATATGGAGACACCTGATTGGGTCTCAGAGAGACTGGTGGGAAAGTATACATCAACTACACAGACCACCGACTCTACTGCTCTGCTCCCTCCTGAGGAAGCCTCCACCAGCGCCTCCAGGGACACCACCATTTCTGTTCCTTGCCAGTCTGACATCACTGCTCCTACTGCTGAAGAGGATGCTGTTCCAGAATGATTCTTTCTCTCAACTCAAGACACCTGCCTCCGACACAGAGGATTTCCTGCACCGTTGGAAGGTCCGAAAGACATTCCCTGCCTTATTTATTGTTATGTTGGCTGTTGTCTCTTGTCAGGTATGCAATGCCACAACTTATTGGGCATATGTTCCTGACCCAGCCATTTTACAGTTGGTTGTTTGGGAAAGTCGGGATATTCCTGTGTTTACTAATAACTCAGAATTGATAGGAGGTAATTCTAATGCTCATATACATCAAAAATCAGATGACAATTTTTCCTATGCAGGGTATACTGATACTTTTCCTCTGTGTTTTACACTAGGAGGAACTCCTGCTAAGCCAGGGTGTATGGCACTTTTCACTAGAGTCAAGTACACTGATTCACCCAGAGCAAAGGGAAATTGTAATCAGAGAGACCAATGGAGTCTGTCCCTTATGAGTATTTCAGGACCTAATTTTAGTTTCTTTTTTTATGGTCTAAGGAAAGTCCGCCTAAGAAAATAAAACCTTGCCCTCCACCCAACGATGCACTCTGGAGTGCTATTGACCCTTTGACAGATTTTCCCCCATGGGTTTCTTGTGTGTTTCCCATGGGAACTTCACATTATTTAGATGCTACAAATCAGGAAATCACCGATTGGTCAAGCCCCTATGCCCCAGTTCAAGGGTTTGTATATACCAGTAGTCCCGACAGATCCTTGGCTTTACACGCCCCCGAAGAAATTATGGAATTGGGATCTATAACTCATACTCTCATGTTAGAAAACCCTTCTCTTGCCTTCTGGTAATCAGGAGGATGGGTTTCAGGTGTGTTTAGCAAAAGAAAAAAAAACTCAGTCTGTCTACAGACACAACTCTAGCAGCTTATGGCACCCACAGGATTAGTTAAACTAAAGAGACCAGGTCACAACAAAATTTAATTTCACTATATAATAGCTTGTGTTCAGTCCCCCCTTTGTGCTGTTGTTAGCTAAAGGAAAGGGAAAACTTAATGTCATACAAAATGTTGATGTTCTGGGATACTGTATGACATTATTTGCAAAAATTGTACTTTGACTAATTGTATTTCCACTCTGTTACTGAATGAAACTGTGCTTGTATTACAGCAGCCTCCTTTTATCATGACACCTGTTAAGACGGAAGGGCCATGGTATGATAGCCCTGGACTGAAGGCTTTGCAGGACATGGGTTATGCTCTATCTAGCCCAGAGATTTGTGGGTGCACTTATTGCAGGTATTACGGCACTCATAGCCATCATAGGCTCTGTAGCCGCAGCAACCACGGCTCGCATTCAAGAAGTTCATACTGCAAACCATGTAGATCAACTGACTAAGAATATTAGTATCGCCTTGGCTACACAGGAAAGTATCAATAGAAAGCTAGAAGCCAAGGTAAAAGCTCTAGAAGAGGCAGTTATAGCAATAGGAAATCAGTTGCTTAGCCTCAAGGTAAGACTTTTCCTCAGATGTCATGTTGAATATCAATGGATTTGTGTCACACCCTTAGAATATAATGAAATCTTATTTACTTGGGATAAGATTCAAATACATCTTATGCAAGTATGGAATAATAGTAACATTAGTTTAGATCTATATTCTTTACATCAAAAACTACAGAACATTTCTTATTCGGGGTCATCTCTCCTCTACACCTCTGAAGTGACATTTGATGTGCTTAGTAAGATTAAAACTTTCATTCAGGATCACAACTTTATGGCATTTATTTATAATGTTGCCATCATTGGAGGAGTGGTTCTGGTCCTTGTTGCTCTCCTTCCAGTCATCATTCGAGCCCTCTTCCGAGGAATCCGCTCAGCACAGATAGATATCAAAACTTTCCGATTGAATCATAAAAAGGAGAAAGATGCTGGAGACCTTCCAATGTCGGCTCTCTGACAAAGGTCGGGACTGGCAGCAGGCACCTGCAAGGCAGGGACTGCATGGAATGGGCCCAACCTCTCTCTCTATTCTCAATTATTTGGAATAGGTATGTGGTCCCTCTACATTCTCAATTATTCTTAACCTTTTGAATGTTCACCGTGCATTTGATGGGGGAACCTGAAGGATCAGAACTGAAAAAGTTTTGGAAACAGAGCCCTGGGTGAAATGTATCCCTTCAAGGTGGAGAGGGAGTCCCTTTCCTCCTGTATGACGATGGATGACCGGAATGGAGTTAGGAGAATGCTCTGTACAAGCCTCAGCACGTTGGGAAAATATTAGTCCTGTAGATAAGTAAATGATTCTGTGAAAAATTAAATCTAATCAAGAATACTTAGTGACTGATTGTTTTGCTTCTTTGTATGCACTTTTTCTACAGTTACAGTCAAACGGTTGGCCAACTATGTTAGAAACTGTAATAAATTAGACAGGATTCAGTATGTTGTTAAAACAAAAAGGGGAAAATGTTGGGGACCAGACCAGGAGAGGACAAGACCTCCTCATGGCGATGGGTATAACTTCCTTGTAAGAAGAAGAGTAATGGGCCGACTTGTGGGAAAGCAATCCGTAAAGGCGGTGGTCCTGAACAGACCATTATGTACCTCAGCAACCATTGTAACAGAAGCAAGAACCTTGGGGTTGAATCTAGGGCAAAGGTCTAGAGCCTGCCTGACAAACCTGTACATAAGTGCTTTGCTCAATAAAGGAAATCACTGGTTACCTTTACCAGACCTCCCAACCCCTTCTTTCTTTGGTTCATTCCCTCTTCTCTCTCCCTGTTCCCAAGGTTGGAGCTGGACTAAGGCACAAAAATACTTCATTTTAATACACAGATTTGTAAGACAATAGAATAAGAACGAATTATGATATACAAAACAAAGCTCTCTCACTCTTGATGAAAGACAGACTTTATCTTTAATTTGGTGCTATGACTTGTGTCTAGATGCCCCCCTAATAGTCATGTGTTAAAGAGAGCTTTTTGGAGGAGGCTATATCTAGAGTGTGTAATGACAGGATTAATATACCATGCTCGGATTGATTCATGGTGTCATACTAGGATTTAGGGTGCACCTCTCTGAGTTTGAGTGTTACCTGCATACAAGGTAGTAGTCTGGGTAAAATATAAGGGACAGAAAGAGGGCTGCTGTTGTTGCCACATGTTGCTTGCTACTTTGCTGCCTTCTGCCTGCCACAAACTATTTCTCCTCTGTGACGCTGCCTGGCCATACCACCCTGCCTTGGAGCCAGCCAACTATGAACTGAAATCTCTACAAACTGAGCTACAGATATGAAATCTGCAAGTATCAGTGAACAATAAACTTTCCTTCCTTTAACTTTGGCTATTGAGGTTTTTTTTCTGCGCAATTACACTTGGATTCATCCATGGAGGGTCAATCACAATATCTTTTCTGAAGAGAACATATTTTTCAGTGATTTCAAATATGGTCATAATTTCCTCTTCTGAGTCCACTAACGTAATAAGAACTTTATCTGTGAATGAAGAAGGATTATTTTCTTCTGCTCCAAATCTTCCTCAGGAGTATGAGAAGTATTATTAGCTGCTCCCCTGGAAACTGACTTTGATGCTCTTAATTTTATTTCTTCAGATAAAATATGAGATGGGACCATTATTATTTTTTTACTGCATCACTAGAATCCACTAAGGGCATGGAGGTACAGCTCTTATTATTTCACAATGACAGTATTACAGTAAGACTGAGTTAATGCATCACCAGCACAGAATTCCATCCAGTCTGACTGGAATTTTTCAATTCTAAATGTCTTACTCATCCATATGAGAAACACTAATGAAGCAAGAAAAGCAAAGATGAAAGAACTTGTAAAGTTATTGCACAACAAATACCCCACTGTGTTCTTTGCTAACGTTGCAGTTTTCACACTGTGTGCCACACATAAAAACCCACCAGAAGCAGCCACAGTGAAGGAGAGATAAAAGAAGGATAGCCAGAAGACAAATATCAAAATCAATCCCGCCCGTGACTTTCTTTCTGCCTTCAAGAGCTGCAAAGATAAAGTAAAGCAGTCCCAGCCCAATCACTCAGCCCTTGACTGACCATAAATGTGACTTCCCAGTGTCATCATAACTTGCATTCCCAACAGTCACAAGGATGCAAGTCAACTTTCACTGAGCACAGATATGAAATCTGCAAATATCAGTGAACCTTGTTTGACAGTTCAGTGGTGTTGATGGCTTTGGTATTCATTTGAAAATCTTCTTTGTAAAGTATTACTAGGAAAATAATATTGGCAACTCATCATGTATTCTTAATATATCTTTCTAGTAACAGACCACACACACCAGAGTATGCCACATAATATATAAAAGATACATAACATCATGTAAAATGCACAGAGACAAAATAATTAGAGACAATCTTTTGGATATCGATGAAGCGCCATCACGAAATGAGAAACAAATTCTTGCTGGAGTCTGATTTCCATTTTATTCTATTTATTGTTAATGTGCTCAAGTTTTAATTTTTATGTATGAACATAATTTTGTTCTGCTTTTTCAATGATTAATTTTTGTTATAAATTTTTTTAGTACATAATGGAAACATTCTTTCTAGGGAGTTGGTACATGTACATAACATTTTAATTCTTTTTTTTTTAATTTTATTTTAAAGACAAAAGAATGGAGACATATGAACCAGAAAAGCCATAAACAATACAGAAAATACAAGGTTATACAGAATATAGTAGGGAATTAGAACTGGATGTTGTATTACATAGTTATCTTCACATTAGTTAACACAAAAACGTTAAAGGAAATACCAAATTATAGATAAGATAGTAGGGAATTTGCACTGGATGCTGTATAATATAAAGTTATCTTCACTTCTGCTAATACAAAAACGACTGAGGAAATACAGAATTATAGAG
>PVLD010018486.1:0-38856 GCA_004027595.1 Dinomys branickii | reverse complement strand
ATGTACCTGTCCAAATTCAAAGACCCAATCCAGAAATGGGCATCTGAGATGAATACACAATTCTCAGACAAAGAAATACAAATGGCAAATAAATATATGAGAAAATGTTCCACATCCTTAGTCATTCGAGAAATGCAAATAAAAACAACATCGAGATTTCATCTCACCCCAGTAAGACTGGCCAGTATGAAAACGTCATCTAATAACAGATGCTGGCCAGGCTGTGGAGAAATAGGGACTCTATTACACTGCTGGTTGGAATGCAGACTGGTGCAACCACTGTGGAGAGCCGTTTGGAGATTTCTCCGCAAAATAGGTCTAGAGGTTCCATTCAAACCAGCTATTCCTCTTCTGGGTATTTTCCCAGAAGATCTGAAAACATCATATCACTCTGATATATGTGCACCCATGTTTATAGCAGCGCAATTTGTAATAGCTAAAATGGGGAAGCAACCCAAGTACCCATCCACAGAAGACTGGATTAAAAAATTGTGACATTTTTATATAATGGAATATTGTTCAGCTATAAAGAAAGACAGTTTTGAGAACTTTGTAGGCAAGTGGTCAAAACTGGAGTCCGTACTCATAAGTGAAATAAATCAGCGATACATGTGCAGGCAACGCATTTTATCACTGGTGTAAGAACCCGAGTGTGGGAATATAAACTAAGAGACATGAAGGAAATCTGTTCTAAAACAAAGAACAGATGGGACGAGGGAAAGGAGAAAAGAAAGAGATAGAAATGTATGTATGTATATATGAATATACATATATGCAGGAGGGCAACATGGTTCTACTATTGTATTATATCACTTAATGCTAAGGAATAATCGATGATGGGTTATTTGATCAATATTGTATGCCTGTATGTATTATCCTGAACACACACTTCGAAGATATCAATATGCAAAGCAGCAACTATTGGTGGTTTTGTTGTTGTTGTTGTTGTTGTTCTTGTTGTTGTTTGCCTGTTTTGTTTTCTGTCTTTTGATGTTTGGTTTTTGTGTTTTTCTGTTGTTGAGAGGATTAATGGTCTGACCAATTTTGCATGTCTGTATATGGGTTCATATATTTACACTTCGAAGATATCAATGAATAAAGCAATAACCACTGTTGAGAACATGTCACCTTGTCTATATATCAGTTGTGATTGTACTATTTTTTATGCTAATTGGTGTCTGTTTGTTAATATGCTTTTGTACTTTTATTTTTTAAAAAATAAAAAAATAAAGCTTTACAACCAGTAAATATTTTTCTATTGTCATATTTAATAAATAAATACCAATTTTAGAATTCATTTGTCCTTAATCGTAAATTTTGGGATGAAAAGCCCAAGACAATGTCTGATGTCTCTTTGATCATTCGGTCTTACGATTACACATCCCTTCCTTCATTTGAAGTGGCTAAGAGTATCAAATCTTGTTTTATAAAACAGAAGATGCCCGGAGATATAGCTCAGTGGCATAAGCACCTGCCTGACAAGTGCAAGGTCCTGAGTCCAATTCCCAGTACAAAAAAAAAAAAAAAAATAGAAAAAAGATACAAGGAACCAAATCCCAAAGCAAAGCCAGAATATTCTCCTCAACGGAGTACAAGAATCCTTCTACTCAGTCTCTTAAGTTTTAAATTAAACATACTCTGCTGTGATCATTCTAGAAATAAGTGCATCCCTAAGTATTTTCATATGATTACATCCAGGACCGTCATAATCACCCATGATTTAATTTTAGTATATATTATAAATGTTAAATAGATAATATGACATAGGAGATATGTTAGATATCACAGGTAGGATGTCTTTCTTGCTATATCTTTCAAGCAAATAGTGTATGTTTACCTCATCTTGAAAGGGAAGAAAAAGTTTATGATATAAAAATGTCATGCTTTGCTTTTCAGGAATTAAAGGAGAATTGGGTGACATGGGACCCCAGGGCAATATTGGCAAGTCTGGGCCCATTGGCAAGAAGGGTAAGCTATATTTTAGTATTTTCCAGTTGCAAATGAAAGCAAATTGAGCATGTCCTTAATACGTTTTTAAAGTTTTATATGATGAGAATGTTTCATTTCTTTCTTTTTAAAAGACCAATTCTCTGCGTCTTCACAGCGTGGCTCTTACACAAGCTGCTCCAACATGTTTCCATCCTCCTTTTTGGACTGGGTGGCTTTGGAGTGGATACATGTATTTGGGAAGCTAACTAAGATGAGCTCAAGTGAGGAAAATACTTATCTTGGACATAATGAGAAGTATTTATGTAGTTTGAAGTTACTTCCACATACAACTCAGTTCTTCCTAACAAGCCCAATGTAGGAATCACGTCCAACAATATTCATACCACTTACTGTGCAAATCTCCCCAAAGTCATGACATGAGAGTGCCGGTCTGGAGGTCAGATTGTCATCGGAATGTGTTCTGGGTCGCCCAACACAGAAATGTGTGGATTGTGGAAAAGCAACAATGTTTGAAAAATACAGGGTCCAAGCTGATCCTGGAATGCCTTTTCCAAATTTAATAATCTTTGTGTGAGTTTAAAAAAAATCTTTATAGAGAATATTCTCAAATTTGACAATATTTTTATATTATTGAATTAATAACAAATAGCAAAGGTTAAAGGCTATTCTGATTCTTAATGATGAAAACAAAATTTAGACTTCTGGTGCAAGCTATAAGGGACTGGCTGGCAGGTTAATCTTTCTGCTAAGTATATTTACCTGGAACAAAAAAAATTAGATACATATTTGCATCACAAGAAAGCTACCAAATATGAATACAAGTTAGGAGCCATGGATTAGAACCCCACAGCAGGCTGTGTGTTCTGCATTCCTTTACCTTCTCAGATGTTCACCAACTCCTGAGTCAAGTAGGCAGGCTAAGAGGTGAAGGGGGATGAGCAGAAGGTCGCTCCAACTGAATTGCTATTTGAGGCCCAACACAGAAGAATGCACCAGGAAAAGGTCCCATATTCCTAGTTAGAACTCAAGACATTTTTTAAATTTAAAGATTTTTGTTTGTTTTTTGAGCCAGGATCTCAATATATAGCCCATGATGGCCTTGAACTCACAGTGGTCCTTCTGCCTCAGCTTCTTGAGGGCTGAGGTTACAGGCATATGCTACAGCGCCGGGCTTCTATCACCAATTCTAATTAATACTTGAGATGCTTTCCAGAGCAAAAATTTAGGAAACAAATAACCTTCACAAATACTGGAAATAAAAGAATGGGTGGGTCATTATTTAGAGATGATTTATCGTATACCTAGAAAATACAAAATAATCTACAAATAAACTATTTGCATTAATAAATTGTTGAATACCTTAACTTGCAAAAATCAGTTTTGCTGCTACATAAAAATAATTCAAAAGATGAAATTAAAGCAATACCATTTATCATAGTATCAAAATTATCAAATACGTAGGAATAAGTCTAATAAAAATTATACTAGCCTTCCACAACAAACAAAACATGGTGATACTCAAATAAAGTATATCTCGGGTAACAGAGGTAAAAGTAATTCCAGAATTGATCTATAGATTTCATACCATTTGCATCAAAATTTCAGAGTTGTCCTTTGGAAACTGATAAGCAACTCAAAAATTATTTCTAAATTTAAAGAACTAAGAATACACAATACACTTGTTAAAAATAAAAATGAAGCTGGAAGACATAAATTACAGAATTTAAATATTTATTGTAAAACCAGCTAATGTTGAGATAGACAAATAAATCAGTGGAAACAAAACCAGTGTAGAAACAGACTCTTGTACTGTTTGATTTATGCAGGGCTGACTGACTCCACTGTATTTTGCAATAGGAGATCATGAGTGTGTCAGTACATTGTGTTGGGTTAATTGAGTATTAACGACAAAAGTAATCATCTTAGCCTCACTCTCGTCAATCTATCTAAAAACCAGTGGTTTGTAAGTCTAAATTTGGGGGTAAAATCAAATTTGATGGCCCTAAATTTGAAAGGTAAAGAGTGCTTATAGTTATTAAGATGAAATTCTGTTCTTTTTATTGTTGATCAAAAAATAGGCATAATTTTTAAACTAGATATGAAAAAGACTAACCCTAAAGAAGGCCTATGAAAAGACCGTCCATTCATCAAAAACTCCTATTAGAGAACAAACAGGGAAATCTCAGAACTGGTGACGTGCTACCTGTGCATCCAGTACAGAATCCAAATTCAAAATACACAAAGAAATCAGAGAAATCTATAGTAAAGGACAGATAATCCCTCAAAATGTCACTTTTCATTGTGCTTTATTCCCATAAGTTAAATTTAATACATTTTGATTAACTGTGCTAGAGAAAAGGCTGTTTTCTGCTTATTATTATTCCTCCCTCCTTTCTTTAAAATGTTATTATAAAGTTGTGGGTGAATAAAACAAGCAATGAATGTAACCTCAAACGAGAGGCCAATGATTATTTTAAACAAGCAGTATAGAGGCACAACAATTTGCTCATTCACTGAAATAGCACCATCATTAGTGGATTTTGTATTGTGGATGAAATGATAGAGTTAACTAAACTTACCTGCTTTGGGCCAATTCTTCCTTCAAGGTCCAGGTACATAGTTCCTAGGGCTTCGTGTATACTTCTGTCCCTGGACTGATTGTTATGGCTCATTAATATGTTTTCCCCTCTAAATGGTGAATTTCTGGGCATAAAATGAATAGAGAATGAAAGATGCCCTGCATGTTTGCTTAAGAAAATATAAGGCCTATGTGGGGATTCAAGTTTTATCCCGACGTCACTACACAGTTGAAACTATAATGTTTTTTGTATTAAGAATGAAAGAAATAATGATAAAACACATTCCTCACAATGTGGTCTTCTCTTCTATCTCTCATTCCTCTAAGTGCCATTTCCTTTCACATCAATTTCCACCACTGGCTGTGAGATTTTCTTCTCTTCCTGAGGTATGCCATCATATGCACATGTCTTAGAATTTTTAAAAACTGGAGATGCAGTGTTCTGGCTAAACTAGATTAATTTCCTTTTTAATCTGTACTTTGAAATTCATTGCCCTCATTCTGGCAGTGCCCTGCCTAAGTTTTTCACTGACAGGGATGAATCTCAATTTTCTAGGCTGACCTCAAGGTTGTCATTTGCTTGGCTAAAGTTAGCTCTCTTTGTGTCAATATTTCATTTTAGGACTAAGAATGATTTAGTATAGGTAAATTCAACCTCATAGCAAAATAAATGTTTTTATGTAAGGTCAATAATCCCTTTATACTGAAAGCCTTATGCTTTTTGTCTGTTTGAGTGCGAACTCTAATTCTTCAAACTTAAGACAGTTATTACAGATATGTTCCCAGTGGTGGTCCAAAATAAATTTTTGTGGATGGGCTTAACTATAATTAATTTTGGCAGAACAGATGTGCTAAGCCCAAACCTTCTGTGAACTAAGAGCAGGGAATGGGTGTCTTTACCGTAGCTCACAGTTAGGGAGCCGAAGCTAATATCAGCAGGGGCTCCCCTGTGTGTTAACCCATGCTAACCCCATTCCATGATAACATTACCTACTTTATTGTCCTGATGATCTTACCATTGTAGATACCATTGGTTCCACTTAAAAATCCAGATGGGAAGAAATTAGCTGATCTGTCCATGTTTAGCTATCAAGTAGCAGAACTAGGACTTTTAGCCTTGCAGGGTCTTTCACCCTACTACACTGCCCTGGTGCTTCCGTTTGTGAGAAGTTCACGTCAAGGTACTGGAAATCATCACAACGTTTCCTTCTTCTCAACAAACAAAGCCACATACCAACCCAGGAAGCTGACTCTATATTTCAAGATCCAGTTGAAAGCTGCTGTTTCAGTGCACCCTTCTCTACCCTGATCCGTTGGCATCTTTTCCTCCTTTGACTCTCTACCAGGCTTTTGGTTTATTTCACTCTGTTAGTACACAACCATGGTGACATCCTTGTTCTCTTATATGTCCTTTTATTTCCTTAAAAGCTCATCATTTTTCCATGTGTCGAGCCTCACACATGCAATCCCAGCACTCGGGAGGCTGGGCAAGGGGATCATGGCCAGTTTGAGGCTAGCCCATACATAGTGGGAACCCACACACAGGATACATAGTGAGTTCAAGGCCAGCCTGAACTGCATAATGAGATCTTGTCTCAAAAACAAACAAACAAACAAAAAATCATTTTCCCAAAGCAAATACAACAGTCCTTTATCCTTGGTGGAAACATTTCAAGACTTCCAGTGGCTTCCTGAATCTATGGATGGTACTGAACCCTATATTTACAATGTTTTCTCCATCTACATATATACCTGTGATAAAGTTTGATTACTGCTCTACCACAGGATAAATCTGAGTCAATTGGTAGGGCAATGAATGCACCCTGAGACCATGTTAGTGAAATAAATCATACGCACAAGCTTAAGTGTCCCATGGTTTCATTTACATGAGAATCCCACAGTGTAAGTAAATGAAAAGCAAAACAAAAGATATATAATAGGAGAAGAAGGGGCAGAGAAGGAAGAGCAGGAGAAAGAGATGGAAAAGGAATGGAGATGTGTCATGTACATGTACCAACTGCACACAAAAAATGATGTGCTGCAAGCCTGGACTAATAAAAATAAAAATTAAAAGATAAATTAATTAAACAAATGAACTAACTGATAATAATTTCTCCCTCAAAGTACCTTACCTTACTGTATTTATCCGTCTCGTTTGATGGCTTGAGAGAGGATACAATGCTTACATGATGACATGAAGTGTGGGGAATGATTTGGGCACTGTAGTGTCAAGTTAGACTACTGCACCAAGGCTACTTGAAGGCAAGTGTTGCAGCATTGTGACAACCAGCCTGACAGCTGAGCTGGCTGCCAAGGAGTGGGTGGATTGCACACACAGCATGAAAATGCTGAACAAAGGCATGACTCACATTCAGGGAAGGATGGGGCAAGATGGCATAAGACCCCCATCACACTCTTCCAAATGGTATGCAGGTAAAAATGTACAAATTATTTGTTTTTGGCATTGTTGTGGTTGATGCATTGTGTCTACCTGGGGAGTCTAGAGCTTTGGCTAAGTGACTCAGCAATTCTGCATCTTGGGTGAAAAGGACGTGCCCTTACCCTTCTGGGATGTTGTTCATTGTGTCAGTTTGAGAAGTTTATAAGGTGAACTATGTGAGTGAGCAGGCAGCCAGGGTGCTGACTTTGTAGTCATCCTGAGCCAAAACCACAGATAAGAGGGGGATACTCTTCTCTAGTTGTATTTCTTTTATGCCTATGTATAGGCCTTAGCCAGAACTAGAATCATACCAAGACTGAAATCAATGTTCAGTCCATGCTGAATTGAAAGGGATTCAAAATACAAAGTATAAATTTAAAAAGTTTAAAACTTGAACCCATAATCATGATGATCCATATTGTTTTTGGTGACAATGAGGGTTACAGTTAATTTCCTCACTGCTGGGACAAGACACTCAAACTCACAACCTAACAAAGGAGAGGCTTACTTTGGCTCACAGTTGTGATCCCTGGGCAGTGAGTTCCAAGGCAGAAAGAGTGTGGTGAAAGGGCCTGGCAGAGGAGAGATGCTCACATTAGGGCTGCCAGGAAACAGAGAAAGGAGGGCCAGGCAGGGCAGTGCACCCTCCCAGGTCACGCCCCCAGCTCCCACCTCCTAACGACATGTTTTCTTGCTCTGAACTCTTCTGTGAGTTAACCTACCTGTGAGTACAGCATCCCGGGACTCCATCACATTTCAAAAACCCAGCTTCTGAGTCCATGAGCATTTTGGATGACATTGCAGGTCTAAACCCTAGCAATAAAACTACTGTTCCTTTCAAAATTTTTCTAATTTTATTTTTAATTGACACATAATAATCGCACAGACTAATGAGGTACAATGTGATGTTTCTATATGTGTATACATTGGGTAATGATCCAGTGAGAGTAATCAGCATATGCATAGCCTCAAAGTTTAATGTTCCTCTGTGGCAAAATGTTCAAAGTCTGCTTTTAGCTATTTTGAGGTACATGGTACTTACCCTACTATGCAATAGAACACCAGACATCATTCCCCCTATATAACTGTAACTTTGTAACCACTAACATCTCCCAAATTCGTCCTTCCAGCTGCTAGTAGACATTATTTTACTCTACTTCTATGAGGCTGACTGCCTTAGATTCTACAGATGAGTGATATCATTGCCATGTTTGTCTTTCTGTACCTGGCTTAGTTCATTTTGATCACATTTTCACATGCTTAGCTTTCTTTCACTGGGGAAACACCGTGAGTTGGAGAGCACAAATGACTGCATTTGAACGGAAGCTGTACCAGTCAGCTGAGCTGTCCCATTGCTGGGACACAACACCTGACACCCACAGCTTAAAGGAGAGATTTTACTTGGTTCACAGTTCAGCAGATTCAGTCCGTGGTCAGCTGGCTCCACAGCAGAAGCGTCATGGTAGGAGGATGTGGCAGAGGAAAACTGCTAGCCTCATGGTAGCCAGGAAGCAGAGAGTCAAAGGAAAGGCTGAGGAGGGAGATACACCTTCCAGTGGCCCACTCTTTCAACCAGACATATTTAACAAGAACTCTTTCAGGGCTCAATCCTCTGTTAAGTGTAGTGGTCACCATGATCCAGTCACCTTCCAAAAGTCCACGTCAGAGCCCATGAGACTCTAGATCTGAAACACAGCACACACACTGCCATCTAATTGCTAATTTTTTGTGAGCAAGTTATTCACCTTTCTGGCTCTTGGTTTCTTTACTGGCAAAATTAAGACCATCATAATGCCTCACTCATAGGATGTAATATGATAATATGTCTAAAGTGTCCAGAATAGTACTCAGCCACTGATTGGCACTTACTAAAGACATGTTCCTGTTCTTCCATTAATATCGTCTAAAAATCTGTTCTTCTCCTTTGCAATTTGCATATAAGGAAATAATGGGACTGTTTTAGGAAACAAGTAAATCCTGAGCCGCCCAATCTTCCTCAGAAAGATGCACAACCTTATTTCCTTGCTTTCTTCACAAGGGTAGCCCTGCAGTGTGTTGTCCAAGCCCTCACTCCTATCTTCTGCTGACACTTTTGACAGCCAAGTTCCACTGGTCAGCCTGCATTTATCCTTCCCTGTGAAACACTCTCTCTTCTCGCTAGGAGTATGTTATCTGAGTTCAGTCACCCTCGCAGCATTTGTCATACTCTGTTCTCATAGGCTTCCCTTCTAGCTCCTTTCATCTAAGCACAAGTTCTGAGACTTCCCCTTCCGCACTTAAACTGCATGCTGCCTTTCAAGGACCTCTTCCTTCCGTCGGGGAGCACCTGAGTGTATGGTACCACTCAAGAGGAAGGTGTCAGTATGGGACAGTTTAGAAAGGCTTAGGAAGTCTTTGTGGCCCCAGCAGCATGCCTTCCTCCATGTGTAAGGAAAGCTTACTGTGTAATGCAAATCAACTCATCGATGATGAGAAAATTGGCAAGTGAGCACCTTCAGAGGAGGCAGACAGACACCCTGCAGCTTTTAGAGCAGTTTTCCTTTTGCTCTCTTGCTGGCACAAGATGAAGTTGTGGAGTCTCAAGGCTGACCCCACTCTCCTCCCCCTTGTTCTCTTGGGTAATGTGCCCAATTCTCTGGCTGCCCCCAAATCCTGTGAAGATGCCCCATATTCCATCCAACTGAGTGCCACCAGCCTGTGTTTTTCCCTCCTAAGTTCCTATTCTTCATCCAGGTCACTACTGAAACATTAGAGGCTATTTCACTTCTCTCAGAGTCTTCTCTTTTATCCTCAAGAACCATAGCCACACATTTTCTCTTGTAAATCAAAAGCTTTTCCTTTCAATTATTGTGTCTGATGTGGGCTTCAAGAGCTCATTTTGAAGTTAAAAACAAAACAAAAATCTAGGGTTTTTTGTTTGTTTTCTGTGTGTTTTAAAAATCCTGATTCTGTGAGAATTATTTTTTGGATCCTTCTAACTGAGTAAAAACGGGTCAAATACAAAGAAGAGCAGAGAGAAAATTACCAAAGTTGACATTTCAGTACAGTATATTTGAGATGACTTTATAGTGTAGATGTTTGCCTACCTCACATCTTTCCTAATAATTGTAAGCTCCTGCAAGCTAAAGGTTTAATCTTGTCTCTCTGTATATCCTCTCCAAATACTAAGCCTCTTGTCTTGCATAAGTAGTAAATATTTGTTGAATTGAATTGAAAAAGCAAAATATATAGTTTTTGAAAATCCAAGCAAAAAGTCACATAGAATATCCTGGGACATAAAAAATATCACAGACCCTGCAATGTGCCAACCAACTGATCCAGATTTACTAAGCAATGGTATTTTTAAAATTAAAGCATGCTGAGAATTGTATTAGCCTTGTTCAAAAGACCACATTATAAAAAAACATGCTAGTGGGGCAGGTACCACAAATTCAAATGTTCCTTACATATCTTGCTAGAATTCTATATTAAGCCTAAATAAATTATGACTCACTTGATTATTTATACCTGTGCAGCCAACTCCAAAGTATATTATTTGTATAAAATGAAGGAATATTCATTGGGTATATTGGAAATGAGATTTGGAAAAATGTTCCCTCTGATTTGGGACGTATAGAATATTGTCTGCTTAAAATAACCATCTTTTTATTTCATTGTGCATTTTTGGTTTTGCTTCTGTTGTTTTTCTTCAGGTGACAAAGGAGAGAAGGGTTTCCTTGGGGTACCAGGAGTGAAAGGCAAGGCAGGTATGGTGTGCTCACTTTCCCCTTTGATTTCTAGCATCGTTCCACCTTTGTTCATCTCAAACATAAATATAGTTCTTATAGAACAAAGCTCTTTGTTCTTTCACATAGCAGTGTGCCTCGCCTTATTTTCCCTGGGCTAGAGGAAAGAGAAAAAAGAAAGTTTCCCCTCCATTTGCTAGTGATTTTCCAAGCCCTGGGGAAGGAGAAGAGACACATTCCAATTCCATTCCTGCCCTGCTTGCTATGGAAAGAGGGCTCGGCACAGAAGTGACCCATCATTCCTGGAGTCCAAGAGGAACATGTGAAGCAGAGCTTGGGTCAGCATATCATGCCTGGCTTTCCATTAGCCTTCCCACCAAACCTCAACCTGCAGGCTACCAGCAGCAAGCTAGCCTGATCCACAGAGACCCTTCGTTACAGAGTGACCTCTCAGTGGCCAGGCAGGTGCCCCTTGGGTACCAACTGAGTTACATGCTCAGTGTCTTATACAAGGAAAGAAGGTAGATTATTCTTGATGCGATTCACTTGTTTCTACTTGTGGGACAATATGGAAGATGAAGTCAAAGCACTGCTCTACCTGCCTCTGTTTAACTACAAATACAGATAAGATTCAGCCATGGATTTTTTATCTTTTGGCTAATAAAATTATTTTTATTTTTCACACTACCAACAAAAACAAAAGCCAAAACTAATGTTTACCTAAAACATCCATTAAATTTTAAAAGGGCTTCATCTGAATTTTATACCACTTTCCTTGTAATTGCTTCTCTCACACAATATCAGTATACATTTGAAAATGTAGGTGAGAAAAGCAATTAAAATCAACAAATTAAATAACATATTTAAAATAACAAATTAAAATCACGGTTAATCCACAAATGGGACAGCTAGCTTTTAAAACTCTAAGTTAGGTCTCTTTGCAGGAAATAAATGTAGCCCTTGCAGCATGCACATCTACTTCCCATGGATAATCAGAATTAGCATTCTATTGAATTCTGAAGTTTCTCCTATCTTGGGAGAGCTGTGAGAGCTACTGAATAATGCAGTACCAGAAGAGAAGCCTGCTGCAAATACATTTTAAGGGAGCTGTAAAAATGTTATTCTGAGAGGGAGCAGACAAGTTCTGTGTTCAACCAAATGCCAAATGTTTCGCAATGTGTATGCAGTAGGGTGTCACATTTATTCTTCTTTGTAAAAATCTAGTTTAGCATTGTTTCTTACTCATTCCTAACATTTAAAAAGATATTTTCCTGAATTCCTAAACATCTTATAAATCGGAAGGTTTGTTTTAAATAAAAGGTCAAATGCATAGTCACTTGCAGAAAGCCTTCTCCAGACTAAGAAAAGACAGCTCTGTAAATGCTGGGAAGGCAGCAGACGCTCTTCCAGCTGGTATGCATGTACTTCAACCTTGAATTCACAGTTTCTGTTATTTACAAGGTACTGTCTGTGATTGCGGAAGATACCGGAAAGTTGTTGGACAACTGGATATTAGTGTTGCCCGGCTCAAGACATCTATGAAATTCGTCAAGAATGGTGAACATTTTCTCTTTTGCTTCATGCCTGATACCTTATGTCTACTGATTTCATCTCTTTCGGAACTATTTCCTAGACAGTACCTTGTATTGGGAAAAGACCTACTGGGGTGATATCACCAGTTTCAGGGCTACTCAACATTGCTAATAATCCACCCAAGCACCAGGACAGTTCAAGTCCACAACATAAATGCGTGCACATGTGCGTATCTATCAATAGGAAAAGGGTTTCCTCTAAGAGAGGAGAACAAAGTAAAATGTGCCAAGCTGTGTCTTAAGAATAAGAAGGGGTAGCAGCGAGAGTCAAATGGAAACAGCAGCTCAGAAAGTAGAAGTAATGACAACATAGCTACTTTCTTGAGCAGTTGAGACAGTGGACAACGATTAACATCAAGGCCCCGGAGTCTTTATGTAATTGTAATGTAAGTGCAATGATTAAACGGAAGCTTAGAGAAGTCTTTCCCATAGTTACAGACCTCGTGGGCAGTAGAGCAGAGACTTTGAGTACAAGCTTTCCTGACTCCTCCACCATAGTACAAAATGGTACAAACCTCATGTATTTCTCTAGGATTTTGTAACTTCCTGCACTGATCACTCTTGATCCCTCTTTCATCCTTGTTAACAATAATTCTTTTAAAGTGGAAAAGGTTTATATATTCTTTTCTGAGAACAGTGTTACTCAGGGAATTATTACCGTTAACAATTACAGGTGTCTTCATGGTTTTTAAATATTTCCTCAATTTTTGCTTTTTATCAGTCCATATTTGCAGCACATGATGATCACATTCCTCCTTAGAAGCTGGTCCGTGCACTTACCACATCTTCATCCTTTTTATGTCCCCTGCCCTTCCCTCCTTTCTCCTCCCTCCTTCTCTTGATCTTCTCCCCTTCCAAAAGGATCTATTTCCTATCATCCATCTTTTATTTTGCTCTTTATTTATGTTTTGGACTTCTCACATAAACTATGCAGTATTTAAGCATATATGTCTGATTTATTTCATTTGACATGATCTTAAGGCTTCAAGCTTTTGTATTTTATTTATCATATTCCGGGTATTTATACTGCACATCTTTAGAAGCACACAGACGTCATCTTGTAATACTAGACACATAGGAAATATTTGATGTTAGCTAGTCACCTTAATAACAGCTCTGGTTGTACCCCATAATAAAGATTCTATGTCTGATATACCTTCAACCATCATGAATGACCCAAACCCCAAATTTATGGCATAGACTAATAGTTCTTAATGTCATAATGGTCACAGATTTATTTGTGAATGAAAGGTATGGACTCTAAGGTAAGGTATGTATGTGGATGCTTCTAAATGCCAAGGCTTACATACCATTTTATGAGCTCAGAATGATTCCAAGTTCCTAGTTCTGTCCTGAAGATCAGGTAGTAATTCGGTCTCCTTCTTGTAGCTGAGATGAAGTAGGGACAATCTCAGTGTATATGTTTATGTCCCAGAAACTTGATCTCAAGTGGATACCCTTCTACATCATTACAATACCAGTTCAATGAACATCTGCTATCTCCTGGAATGTTCCACTCACTGAGATTAAAGGGGATCAAAGCGTGTTCCCTTCGGCAGCACATATACTCAAGAGCATCAAAGACACAGGCACTGTCAGCAAGCTGAGTAGAAAAGACTCACAATTAAACCACTGGAGTGGAATGTGCTGAGTGCTATAGAAGTGGAAAGGGCAGTGTAGATGGAGGGAAAAATCCACAAGCGCCCCTGTCTGTTGAGGGGACTTCAAAGACTTCTTACAGGAGAAATCATTTCCACTGAGATCTCACACAAAAGTAGGAGTTTGACAAGTAGAGAAGTATTAAGGTGACTTTCCAGGGATAGATGTGGCAAAGAGAAGAGTGTAAGTATAGCTAAGATACAGATGAGGTTGGGAAGAACAGTAGGGGATAAGTGGGTGACAGTTCAAGTTACCAGTCTTTGTCAGACTGGATGGACAGCTGTGTGGGGAACTGAGCAGGAAGTGGGGGGCGGGGGGACCAACAGAGACTTTACTTCTCTGTATGGTAACTAGAAAGGCAGAGAAAATGTTAAGCCAATGACTACCTCTTGACAGGGCCTTACAAGGTAATTTGTGGATGATGAATGCATAAATGTCAACCTGTCAATGATGCATCCACCTTCCCTTTTAAAGGTACGTGATGGTGCTCTTCTTTTACTCCTTACAGTCATAGCAGGGATTAGAGAAACTGAAGAGAAGTTCTACTACATCGTGCAGGAGGAGAAGAACTACAGGGAATCCCTGACCCATTGCAGGATTCGGGGTGGAATGCTAGCCATGCCCAAAGATGAAGCCGTCAACACCCTCATCGCTGACTATGTGGCCAAGAGTGGCTTCTTCCGCGTGTTCATTGGGGTGAATGACCTTGAGAAGGAGGGGCAGTATGTGTTCACAGACAGCAGCCCACTGCAGAACTACAGCAACTGGCAAGAGGGGGAGCCCAGTGACCCCTACGGGCACGAAGATTGCGTGGAGATGCTGAGCTCAGGCCGGTGGAATGACACCGAGTGCCATCTTACCATGTACTTCGTCTGCGAGTTTGTCAAGAAGAAAAAGTAACTTCCCTCAGGCCGCACATTTGTTATCTCCCTGCGACGAGCCCTGCAGTTATCTGTATCCATCCCTGCCTTCCTAATTACACTGAATTCACTTTGACTCAAATGAGAAATGCCACTGCGGGTTTGGCATCTCCACTGCATGCTCTTGGTGCAAATCCTGACATTATTAATGATGGATCACTGACCCAAGAGCTCAGCAGATGCCATGGGCCCTGAGAAAGAGAGTTCAAATTACTATTTGGGCTGGAGGTGTTTGCCTGTGTCTCCCATGAAATGTTTTTTGGGATTTTTTTTATCACTTCTCCCTATGGCCTCATCCACTGCAGATACCTGAATAGTAGCTTGGTAATGATTAGCTTGGTTGGTGTTGACTAAGTTTCCCAGCCCTTGCTCAAATTCAGACATATCAGGGGCCTCTGCGAGGAATAGTAAAGTATTTCCTACTTTTGGACTCCGTGATTTGACCACTCACTCACATGGCTATGGCTACACTTGAAAGTTCCCCTTGTCTGTGGAGACATGGAAATGTTTCAACCCAGTGTCACTGTAAGAAACTTCGAGCATAGTGACCTGTTCCAGACCACGAGGAATCACAGCAATTCTTTTGTGTTGTTGATCTACAACCTCCACCCAAGTAAACCAGGCCAGCTCCTTGGGCCCTGTTCTGGAGGTCCTACACCTTTCTCCCAGGACCCTAGCTAGATATTAACTCTCTGGTTGAAAGAATTCTGGAAATGGAAAAGAAAAACAGACAGTGTTTGTTTCCAAACCATATAATTCATCCTTCTCTGGCTGAGTTGCCTCCTACTATTAACACGACTCCATTTTTCTTCATCAAATTGTTATTCGTGTGACTTCCCTCCCCTTAAACTTAGAGAAAGAAGAAAGAGCATTGAGGAGCCTTCAGAAAATTCTCAAAACTTCAACTTGCCGCCACCATCAAGGCTCCAAGACCTTCCTTGTTGCCTCTAACACCTGTGTCACTGATGTGGGACCCATTTATGGTCTCAGGTTCTAAAAAGCTAATACTAGAGATACCCTTTCCACTGCTTTGACAACATAGAGCTGCGTCAGGCATGGAGCTTGGAACATGTATAGAATTCACACTTTCTAAGTTGGTAAAAATCTTACCCTGAGAGGCAGATCAAACTTCAAAGCAGCTTTCACTTGACATTTAAGGGTAAACAGTTCAGTGCAACTCTAGCTACTCCCCTCATAAACTGGTGCTCCAGCCATGGTTTGTGACACATGATTAGACTCTGTAGAATGCTGGCAAAATGGTTAAGGAAATAAAAGAAACAGATCAACAACATATGTTCTCCCTAAGCCATCTGTCCATGATTTCACCCATGACTAACTGGTTATGAGATAGGACTTAATGAGTTCTATGGATTGGACAAGGGTCACAGTTTCACATCCTACTGGGGCCAGACATGTGATGTAAATAAACAAAGTGATACAGGCGAGAAGCCGGGTGCACTGAACACAGCTTGTACGTCTGTGGTTACGAGCTGCTCCTCGGTTGCTGTTGATCTTGCTGTGGAGGAACCAATGTTGCTTCGTGGCCTGACATTTCAGAAGTCAGGAAGCTGGATTTTTATATCTTCACATTTTTAAATGTTGACAACTAATCAATTTACAACCCAGATTTTAATTCATATAAAATGGCACTAGCCAAAATTGTGATCTTTCCATTTCTCCCTTCTGGGGAAAAGCTCTGCATTTTCTAAGCAAGTGGAATAGCATAGGATACGATGACATCAATATCAAGAGATTTACTGTTCCCTTTTTATTCATTTTGGGTGAATAATAGACATTTGTTGAATGCTTAATATTTATCGGGTTATTAAACTAGTTAAGGTCTTTTTGAGAATGTGGCAAATTATATTTTAATGGCAGGGCAGTTTAACAAAATCACAAAGTAAGACACTGCTGTAAAACTAGTGTCTTCATATAGAATACCAGCCAAGACCATGAGGAATGGGAAGGGCAAGAAGAATATGCAGGAAAGGGAAAGGGTAAGACAGGCAGGAAGAAACAGGCAGCACTGCCCAGGGGTGGCTTCCATCCAGAACCGAGCGCTGATTTGTTCTGGGCCCCCAAGGGGTGAGTATTTATAGTAGGTGCTGCAAGTGCTGCTATTGCTCTGAATATTATAATACAGCAGTGATCTCATGACTCATCTCTGCTGCAGATGTACGCAGCCAGGAGAAGATGACAGGGCTTCAAAAGCCAGGATTCATCCTGCAAACTTGCGTGGAAGACATTTCAAAGGCCTCACACCTTGACTTAGAATTACTATGAAAACTTACATTCATGGAGCACTTTGTACTTTTATGAAACGTCTTTGCATACCGTTGCTCATTTGATTCTGAGAAAGTCTTAATGAACAAAGGGCAAACATTTTAGTGCTGTTTTCCCAGTAAGAACACTCGACCCAAAGAAGCAAAGAAATGTGAGAAGGTCAATTCTCCTGAGAGTTTTGAAACTGCCAATCCAGTGTCTTTGCACCCAGTCTCTGCCCACTGCTCTGGGATGGAGGGGAAGTTCATCCACAGAGCCCCGAAGTGGCTTGGGCTCATGTCATCTGTCCCCAGTATGTTCCTAAGTGAAGAATGAGCCTCACACAGACACAGGGGATGCAGAAATTCACATTGCCCATGTTCACTGGGTTATTTTTGCTTCGCAAATCTCTAGAGAATACAGCAGTGTTGTGGAGGTAACTTGGTGCAGCCTCCATACAATTTCGCAGATAACTCTATGGAGAGCAGTCCAATGAGACATACGAAGGCCAGGATTTGGCCAAAATAAAGTGACAGTTTAATTATTGCCCCAATAAAGATTTCACTAGAGAAATTACTTAAGTAGTTAGCATTTAGAATCACTTGTTTTTGTCCAAGATTTGAATTTATGCTAAAATTTTCAGGGCTATTTCTGGATATTTCACTAGTACTATATAAATCATAAAGGAAGATAGTACAAAAATATTCATAATCTTATAACCCTGTCTTTTCAAAGCAACACATTCATTAATCAGGCCAGAGATGTGGCTTCCTTCCAGAGTGACCTTCCAAACACAGGAGAAAGGTGTTCACCCTGCATGGAGAAAAACGTACCAAACACCCATTGTACTTTGAACTACTCCATCGTCAAACGGTGCTGGGAATTTTTAAATATGTTTTATCCTGATTAGATCTGCATGACCTAAATAGGGTTGCTCTGATTATCTTTAACCAACTGATTTTCAGCTCCCTAGAGTGAGTATTTTGAAGCAAATGATGTCCGTGGAAGAGGAAAGTTAAACTAAACAGCATCGCTCATAGTGTCATCAACAGATGGAGACCAGAGTTTTGCAGGTGCTACCACTAATAAGAAAATGATGGTGGATTCTATAAAATGGGGACACAGCCTAGCAGCATTGCTTAAAATTCAAAAGGTGGATCCGGTGTCATGGCTGCCTGGATGCCAGTGCTGACTGTGCCATTTACCAGTCACATAGGGGATATATAGTCAGTGCTCTCAACCTTGTTTTCCTGATCTGTATGGTTCTTCCCAAAGAATACTGTAACAAAGGAGGCCATAGAATGGGTCATTCCACAGACCACATGTTACATGAGAGTGGTAAGACACACACAGTATGACCAGGTATGTGTACTGCAAGGCGCCTGTTGGAAAGAAGCAATCTGTGTTTTAAGACATACAAAAGTTACCCAAGATAATATGTGTCTCACAAAAATACTGCACAGGACATATACTATGCATACTGAATATATCTGGATATACCAAATATGTGTATATACAAGCAACATAATTTTCCTATCCTTATTTATAGATGAAATTTTTATCTTCAGGGAGCTAAAGAAAATTTCCAGAAGTTGTACTGCTTGTTAGACTTAGAGCTAAGGGTCATAACTGGGGATAATTTTAATATCATGTACACTTTTTACAGTGTGCTACTTATCTAAACTTCTGTTTATTGTATGAAAATTAACTATTTTTACACTAAAAAAGTAAAACCATTGAGGTTGTAAGGCTTTCAGAATGTAGTATTGTAGTATTTTCACAATGCAGTATTACCTTGAGGTTATAGGGCTTTCATAACGCAGTTAAATTCTTTAAAATTTGAAGGGAAAAGAATTTGTCACATCCTTTCAAATGTGTACTGAAGGAAGGGAACACTTTGCCCTGAGTATTGTATACATGAATCTTTTTATGAATACAGGACTTTATTTTACTGTTCTTCTGGCACTTATGCAATCTATATTTAAACTTGTTTGGTAATCTGATAAGTCTACTAAAATATTTTCCTTACAGAAAATGAAAATGTATTTCTTTCCAATTTCCCCTTTTCTTTGTCTCATCATTTGCTATTTATACCTCAGAGGCCTGGGGCATCCAAGGCATGCTCTAACGGAAATGACAAACTAGAAGAGGAGGGACTGTCCTCACTCTGCGACAGATCTACAGGGTGAACACCTGCACATTCCTTAAAACACAGATGGTGTGCCGTGCACCCAGCAACTCCAAACTGCACTGGGAGACATCAGTGACATAGATACACACTGTGAATAGAATTCAAACTCAAATGAAGCATCTCAATCATAAATAGTCTGCTTATCAGGAAGAGGTCCACAGTGGACAGAGTTCAACCCCAAGAGTCAGAGGCTGTGAAGAAGCATCTGACTAGTCCAGCCCCTTCAGAGGGTTCCAGGCAGGTATACAAAGCCAGCAGAAAGATGAAGCCAAAATCTGAGTCCTTGGAGACCACATGGAGAACAACTAGAAAAAGTATGGATTCAGTAAGTAGTAGAATTTGTAAACTCATTCATTCATCAAAAATAGTTACAGAATGGCTGATACACTTTAGGTGGCACCCTGGAAAGAACTGAAACAGTAGATAAGGCAGAGAAGACTTCTAGCCTCCTGAACAGGGCTTACGTTAGACTCAGGGTACCTTATGCCTATAATTCTCAGCTTCAAGATAAAGAGCACGGTCAGGGTTATGTAATTATACCCTATTTTTACATCTGTGTTATGTTACAACATAACAGTTCATCAAACATGTACCAAAATAAATTGGACAAGGGAAAGTTTTGTAAGCGTACGTGTATCACACTTCTTGAAGAGTAACACTGACACATCTGTTTGAGCACATTAACACCCTCTTTGGACTTACTCATTCTGAAGTGAACACAAAGTCCCCACAGCATGCCCGTGTGCACACTCACCATGCTAGCTCCTCACAAGATAGAACCTGTGCCTGTGGTTGTTCATGAATGAACAAGGATGAGTGGCAAAGGTTTTCCTTAATTTTTCCTGGTGACTTACACCTGAAATTCAGTGAAACTCAGATTTTCCATAGATTGTCACTTTTGTAATGACATAGGCAGGAGTAGGGAGGGAGATGGCTGGCAGTCACATATTTTATAAGGTAGTTATTAAACAGTGAGCACTGCAACCCTGAATTAATCTCCATATTAGCAACTGAGGATGGAAGGTAATGCAACTTGTATGCAGCGGGATGATTTTAAAGATAGGTAACTCTTGAGTATTTGCAGATGCTTTAAACAGATAAATCTATCACCAGTTAACCCTTGGCTTTGGGTAAACCTGGCTGGTGAGGGGGCCTAGCAGAGAGAGGTTGGAGATAGGGACTGACTATAGTCTGCTCCTCAGTGAATTGATAGAATGCTAACCCAGGAAAGGGTTCTTGTGACTTCAGTCACAATGTGTATGAAGCCAGGAAGTCACAGAAGCATTTTACAAGGCCTGAGAAAATGAAGTAAGGGGAGATGTTATTGCAAAACACATTTATTTTCAACTGAATAAGGTCCAGGTTGATTCTTCTCTAAGAGTATGGACTGCACCCTACAAAATCATGATAGACTTCTCTCTCTTAGATCACTACTTTATACGATTATCTTCTGAGTCAACTCAGAGACGGTGGCTCTAAAGACAGCTTACCAAGAGAAGGGATATGTTTAAGGAGAAGATATATTCTGGCAAGGTTTGTGTTTGCTATGGTGTTTTTTCCAACTCCCTTTTTGTATGATCTCATCTTTGCTAACCGTGGTATTTTCAGGGATTGAACTCCATCTAGGACTGATGAAGGATGCTTCTCTATGGGTACTTATTTGTACCACGGTCCTCCCCTCCACAGAATAAGAAAATTGTCCTTTTCCTGAAAATTTCCTTTTCTTGAAGACTTAAAGAACAGGGTTAATACACTCATAAGCATTTAAAAATTTTGGTCTCTATATTTGAGGAATAGGAAATAAATTAGAAGTATAAAAAATACATTCAGGACACTGTAATGAAGTATGAAAAAGTGATAGATTATGAATGAACTTGAAAATTTCCTCTGAGTTTGCTAACTCTAAATCCTAAAGACAGTAAGGCAAGGAGTAAGAAAATGTTTGTCTCTCGAACTTTAAAAATAAAAAGAGAAAATAGACAAGCATTTCTTTCCTCAGACAAGGCACCTCATCAGGGTTGGGGAGGTTATGATACCACTGCTACTTTTTGAAAAATAGCTCAATATGCACTAATTTTCTGGCTTTCATGGTTCCTCCTCTCATGAATTATCAAGATGATATATGCAGGATTAAATTATATATAAAGCAAAGGTGCCTCTTTGATCACCACAGATAAGCATTCAAATCCAAATGGTTAGAAATTATTTGACATCAGGGCCCTGGTATGCAAAACTTCTGGGAATTTTGTGAGAACTGTCAAAGGGCTTGCACACCTAAATAATACGGATGCTTGGAGCTCTGAAATATCCTTG
Organism: Dinomys branickii; assembly: GCA_004027595.1. Taxonomy (NCBI): domain Eukaryota; kingdom Metazoa; phylum Chordata; class Mammalia; order Rodentia; family Dinomyidae; genus Dinomys; species Dinomys branickii. The sequence continues at coordinate 17,226 of PVLD010018486.1, read as the reverse complement.
CACTTAACAGTATTTCTGGCCCATTCTTTTCTGGAAATTACTAGTCATACTGTTGGAGAATATCCGCACATACCTCTTGGGATTATAAACCCTTAGCTCCTTTTTGCTCTTGATATGACTTCTTCCTTTGATAACCAGTGACAAGGATTAAATGGTATATGATGCAATCACCAGAAATTAACTGAATTTCCTCTAGGTTTATGGCCAACAACTTCTTTCTCTAAGGGGTCTTTGGTTAAATCCTTGAACTCATGGATCACCATCAAGCTCGGTGAAGCTCGCCTCATTTCACTGAACTGGGCAGACTGAAGCTTTAAATGGGATCCCCAGAGGAAAGCAAATGTTCCTAGTCTCCTTCTCCTCTGTCTCTTACCAAACTTCTGCTGGAAGGCCTAGGTTGAAACTGCTGGTTGGGGTGAAGGATAGCCATGGAACATCCTCTGTGCGTAGCAGACAGGAGAGTGTGGGCACCCATGCACATCAGAAGTCTCAGGGATTGAACCTTTGTGACTTTATCATATTGGGCCATGTTCCCTATACCAGCCCTTGTGGGCCTTTCCTTAGAAATCTCATGTCTAGTTAACTGCATCTTCCTTCAAGAGTTCTGGTGGCCACTGAGGTTTGGGCCCAGGACCATATCACCTGGGTGACCAGTAATTGCCTGAACTTCTCTTTTGATTGACTAAGGTACTGGAAGAAAATGACGGACTTCTGCTTTCTGCTTTCTGCTTTTGTGTTTGCTTTCTCTGCGTCCAGCCTCTCTCCTGAACTTGCTCTCCAAGTATTCTAGGGAAGGGAAGAGCAGCGATTCACTTCTTTTCAGGTTCATCAGGATAAATCCTCCTCCCATCATGTTAACAGACTGTAACCAGTAAATATTTAAATTTTGCCACTAGGCTCAGGCTTGGTGAAAGCTCACTCTGACATGGGCAGAGGTGCATTATCCTTGCTCCCTTTCCTCTCCTATAAATTACTATATGATTTTTATCATCAAGCCCATACACTACAATGTCTTAGACTGAGATCAAATGAATCAGGGATGATCTCAGCCACCAAAGAAGTAAAACTCATGGATACCTTATTAATTAGCCAAGAATGATATCTACAAAATTACCTGCCTGAGTGAGTTTCTGTTCCATTTTCCACTAAAAATCACTCAAAACAGAGGTATTCAGCAACCCTACATGAAATGAAGAGCACATTGTGTCTGAGAAGACTTTAAAAATCAGGTTTCCTCTTATTCAATTTATGCTACTGTATAAGACACTAATCCTGCAATTCAGCAAGCAGTATCATAGACACATAAACGTTCAGAACTTAAATTCTTCTGTGACACAACTTTGTAATCTTACATTATCTAAGCCTATGTCATAAGATATAGATGTTTTCCATTTACCTTTTTAAAGGCAATTTCCATGGCCAGTCCTGGCTGTAGAGTAACCATAGCATGCATGTGCATAGAAATGAGATTTGTTGGTATAGAATGGCTGAGGTTGCTTAGAGTAAAGATGTTGGATGAGGAAAGCATATATCCCAAAACTGGATCTCACAGAGAGAGACTGAGATTGAGAGAGAGAATGAAGGTGGGCAAGCACGTCATTTGAGAAATAGTGACATATCCTGCAGCGCATCATGAAGGGTATATTCCAAGACCTCCAGTGATGCCTGACTCCGAGATAGTCCTAAACTATATAATACATTTTTCTCACTTACTCTTTCACAAATTTAATGCCATTTGCAAAGCACTTATCCATCATGACTAGCTTTTGCAGTTGGAGCCCCAACAGCAAGACAAACACCAATTCCTGTTTCTGTCTTCACCACTTCACCAGGTGGCAGGCATATCCATCTTAGCCATCAGTCTTAGCAACCTCAGCATAGGATTTTCTTTTCTCACTAAGTGGAGAACTTTCACTTTTCCATTTAATCACTGGGCAGCTTCTCCTCATCCTAATTTGCTTCACTATCCTCATGGTTTGGATACATGATTCTGTGAAATGAGGGCTACCTGAACAGAAGTAGCTTGATCCTGTCACAGTCTATCTTGGTTATCAAGCCTGAGGGCTGCTGAGTGACTAACAGGTGGGTCATGCACACTGCAGAGATGCTGGACCCAGGCATGACTCACATCCTGGGTGGGAGGGAGTGGGACAGGCATCCTTTCATCACACTGCTCAGAACAGCATGAAATCTAAACTGAGGCATTGTTTACTTCTGAAATTTTCCATTTCAAATTCTTGGGCCACATTAGACCCTGGGGTAATGAAATGACAGAAAGTGACAGTAGATAAGGAGGAAAGACTGTCATAACTGCTACAGCTTGAGCATTATGCTAAGTATTTTACATGTGATTTTAGTTTGATCCTCAGATCAACTCTGCATGACCCATACTATTAACTGTCTGCATTTCACCTAGGAAGAAACTGAGTCGGACACTCTCAGGCACATTCCGAAGGCAATGCTGCTGAGGTTTCAAGTCAGCCCTTCTGCCCAGCACTTGCATTGACAACCACTATCTTTGTCATCATTGGCTACTGGCACATTTGAAAGGTGTAGAATTCACACAATGGCTTTGTCAGTTCACGTTCTAGGGCACTTACCACACCTCAGTCTCTCGAAGCTTCTGTGCGCATGCACAACACATCTATTCACTGGTCTATAGGGAAGAAAAGACTGTACAAACATCGCTAGTTCACCACATCTCCATCATTCATGAACAAACTGGAAACTGCAAAAGTTCACTCATTCTTCAAAAGGAGCAAATCGATGTATTTCAAGAATTCTGAAGACTCTACTTCTACCCTCCAGAAGGTGAGGAAAAATGGAGTCTTACATAAAGGAAGTGATTCTAATAGAGACAGAGTGCTCCAAGGGGATGGAGTTGAAAACACTTAAAGTCAGACTTGATAAAGTTCCTGAAAAGAGCCTCGGGAGGGGAATACTGTAGCGCTGGGCCCCTGGCCTGCAGGAGTGTTCTCCTGGGAAGATGAGGATCACAGACTCCACCTAAGGGGCATCGCCAGTGCTGCAGGGGCGGGGCGGGGCACAACAGGGGGACATACAGTCCTCTGTTTGGGATCCCAAGAGCATCTGGATCCCTCCGCTGTTAGAAATGTCATCCTAGACTAGAAAAACTACTCTCATCAGTTTAAAGTGATCCCGATCTTCCTCTATTACTGTGATGTATGGGACAGGGCATGCTGCTTTTATTTAATTTTAAGAATGAAATAGTACTTCATCCACTCATGACGGCAATCGTCTTCTCACTTTTATAGTTGAGCAGCCACACAAGTCTTGCCTCTAACCTTCTCTCTTAGTCTCAATAGTCCTATAGAAAAAAGTCACATTCATAACACACTATAAAATGTGGACGTTTGATGAATGAATGTGTACTGTTTGTTGTATGACTGCTACCTAAATCTTAAGCCTTGTTATTTTCTGCACCTCTGGTGCACACATTTCCAGGTCTATGTATACAGCAGCAGTTCTCATGATAGGTTATCACTCTAGTTTCTGTATATGAACTTCTGTGTATCATTCCTGATTGACCACTGTCTTAGCTCATTCAAGTTGCCATGGTAAAATACCATATGCTAGGTGACTTATAAACAACAGAAACTTATTTCTTACAGTTCAAGAGTCAGGGAAGAAGTCCAAGATCAAGGTGCTAAGAGATTTAATATCTGCTGGCCTCTTGGTTCTTAGATGACTGAGACATTAATAAGGACATTAATCATATTTTGAAGACTATGTCCTAATCACATCATACAAGGCCCCTCCTCTATTAACCTTATGCAAAGGGTTAGGATTTCAGCATATGAATTTCAGGAGATCAGAACGTGCATCTGTTTAGCACCCTTTTACTCTTTTGATGAAACAACAAAACAACAGCTTACATATCTCAGAGAACCTCAGAGATTTCTCTCCTCTCTCTCTCTCTGCAACTCTACATATTCCTGCAATAGCACTTGCTACTGAGGGCAGAGACTATGCCACATTCATTTCTGTAGCACAGAGCAAAGAGTCTAGGATATTACAAGCAATCAGTACATATTTATTCAATAACTATCATATCAGTGATGAATCCATGAAGAGAACTCAAGCTTTTTCTGGTTCCTGTTGGTCTTATTGTGTACCAAGAATTATTCTAGGGTGCCTTGCTCAACATATTGATAGGAAGATGTCATGAATAAATGAGGTAATTGAAGGGGTAGAAGAGGGGAATTGTTTATAAAGCTGTACTCAAGGTCAAGGGAAACCATTAAGGGATAGTGAACATGGAAATCAGTAACAGCCTGGAGGGCTGTGGGAGACATCTCACCAGACCTGGGCAGATCTTCATGACAGCTTTGGGTGAGGTAGGAGAACAACCTGCTGCCAGTCAGAGAGAGAAGCCAAAAGGCCATCAGCGGCCTGCACCTCCTACGACTCTTCTGTCCTCCCACACATAACCAAGCCCAGGCAGAAGCCAGAGGGTCAAGCCACTTGTGGAGGTTGTGAAATTTAGACCCCTGAGGCTTCAACAAGTAAATCCAAACAGAGCTGGAACTGAAGGGACAAATGCAGATGCCCAGCACGGGGTGAAGTGAAGTCCAAACTCCCTTCTTTAGAAAGCAGAGGCTGATAGTACCTATTAAGAATTTTCGGAACCAGATTAAGATAAGAAAATTGAAGGAGATTCAAAATGAGAAGAGTGAACTATATATAGTGAGGACTCATGCAGATAGTGCTGATAAAACATCAGAGTTAAGATTCAGGCAGAGAGGCTGGGTGTGGTGGTGCAGCCCTATAATTCCAGCACTCGAGAGGCTGAGGCAAGAGGATCGTTATGAGTTCGAGACCAGCCTGGGCCACAAATTGAGCTCAAGGCCAGCGTGAACTGCATAGTGAGACCCTGCCTCAAAAAGACATTAAAAAAAAAAAAAAGACTCGGGCAGAATGGCCAAAACTCATTGCAATACAACACAAACCCAGATTGAACAAGAGACTTTTTAATGAAAAGCAGGAGGTGGAGCAAAAGGTAATCCCCAAGACAACAGAGTCTGTAGGAAGGACTAATAAAGTATTATGAGATTTTCATAGATTTATTCATAGGTGAAGAATTCTAAGATTGCATATCTGGTTTTGGCAGAAATAAAAGAAACCTAAACATGATCCTCAATTTTAGGATCAGTCTAAATTGCTAAAGTGAAAAGGACTAGATATAATTTGAAAGTGCAATCCACCCCTTGATAGTCAGTCTAGACCGCAGGTTCTCTGAGAATTCTTCTATGATTCCCAATTTTCATCTTTGAGAACCATTTCTGAACCATTTCCAGCAATAAGATCCTGAAATTCTTTGGCACTCCAGGCATCAGCTTATATAAGTGGATTATGCCTTTATATTTTTCTTATTCAAAAAATACCAGTAAGTTGATTACTGTGGGTTTCAGTTTTAATCAAATCTCCACAGAGAAAGCATGATTCCAATATTTACTTTCAATCACTATCAGCTCAATCAAGAGAAAGGTCATTTCCACAAGTCCTGGTTACTCTAGAAGCAAGTTTCCCCATTCGCTTTCCCCCACTAGCTGTAGGCTCGTTGTTCCCCTACAGTAATTCTTCAGCCCAGAATCTTTTGGTGGCAAGAAATACACCTGAGACTCACTGAAGCAGGGATGGAAACTGAGAAACACAGGGCTGCAGTTGGAGCTGGCGCATCTGATCTGGAGTCTGAAAGGGTTCTGCCTTCTCTGGGTACTGCTGCCTTTGGCTCGTCTGCAGATTCTCATCCTATTATGGTCACTTATAAGGCAACCCTCTCATCTTTTCTCTTTATCAGCCCCAGAGAGAATACAGCATGCTCCTCAGTCTGTGACACTATGTTCTGTGCCAAAAGTAGCTCATCATTTTAGCAGCAGCAAGGGAGAGAAAAGAGATAAGGATTCTACTAACTCATGGCATTGCTGTATTTCTACATGTGTGTCTCTTCTTCCATCACGTAGCTATCTACAGATAGATAGGTATTTGTATGAAGTGCTAGTATTGTGAATTATGTTGATTATTGAACTGGAAACTTGAATAAAATGATAGGAAATGAATGCAAAGGGATGAAGGTCATAGGTTTACTATTATTCCGCCACTGTAGTTAGTTGGAGTGTTTTAACTTAGAAGCCCTAAGCTGTATTCTTACTCTTCTACTAGGAATCCTACAGCCAGTGGGATTATATATATAAACGTCACGAGGCCTCAATACCCATCTTGTTAAAATTGCAAAATTCCTCCCACACCCCTTCTTCCCTTCTGTTTCCTCGCACCTCCCAGCTTCTCCGCTAACTTAGCATGCAAACTTTTTCCTGCCAAGTGATTCAGCCCAGAGATTTTGACGTCTCTCAATGCTACAAAGACAAATTTGTTTGCAGCTCCACATCTCGTCTTGAAAATTCTTCTAAAGATTGCAATCTATTCCACAGTGCAGTTTGTTTAGTTCCTTACAAAATAATACATGCATCAAACGTTTAAGTAAAACTGGTAGTGGAGAAAGACTCATTGCCTTTCCCTTTGCCCGCCCCCCACTAGCATCACACTGGTCTGAACCTCAATCCATAAGCAAGGCTGTGCTTACTATCTCCCACAAAATCCCAAACCTGGGCGGGACCAGAAGGGTATAACTACGGGCCAGAAATCGGTCATACTGCGCTATGATCATTTTGGTATTCAGTAAACTTTCAGCTTCCCTGAGTGTTTTGACAATTACTGGAAGTTTCCCAAATAGAAAACAAGTAATTATAGTTTCCCAAGAAGCAATGGTCATGTGGTATTTCAGATTGTAAGAATGTCCACGGAGATCTTATTGCCTGTTTGTGTTTCACTAAGTTGACACATTTTGAGATGTGTGTGTTTGTTTCTTCTATTTAAACCCACATGTTGCTGTTAAAATGGTACACATGTCTGGCACTTTGACAGTGACATCAGCCAATCTGAGACCATGAAGCTGTTCCCTCTTTAATTCTGCTGACCCATCATCCTCAACCTGCTCCCAGTAGGGATGCCCTTGACCATTGTCCCTGCCAAACTGGACCTGTGACAGGGACCCTCCTCCCTGTCCATGATTCTCTGGCCACAGCTGATGTGGGTGCTGAAGGCCATGCCCTCTTCTGGGGCCAAAACAGTCTTTGGAACTTGGCTTGTTTTCTTCAAAGGTTGGGACCTACAGAATGCCTTTAGGTCTCATATAATCAAAGGATGTTTTAGAGCAAAGTTGTGGTTTCTTGGGCAATGCAATCCTTTCAAAATGCAGTCTGTTTGCTTTTGGTGCCTTGTGGCAGCAGCCACATGCTGCTTCCTTACTCAGAAACTACTGCTCCACACTGCCAATGTGGCCTCCTCTCTTGAATCAGGGGCTGTTTCTTCAGGAGTCTCTGGAGCTACAGATGGGAAGTTTATACCCTTCATCTGATCTTTGTCGCATGTCACTTTATTCATCTGAGAAGTTCTACTAGAACTTTTCTTCAACATCTTGCAGTATCTCTTCTCTCTTTGGCACCTTTGAACACAGCAAGATTATAATTTCTATACTCTTTCTATGACTTTAAATTCTGCTGAATCCTGGCCAATTCTTTTCTGAGAGATGTATATGTGATAGCCTTGCCAAAGGCAGCCTGTAATAGCCAAAACACACTAATGGTCTTACCCTATCTTGCTATTTCCCTCAAAACTGCAAGTTGAAGGCAAATATTCTGCCTCCCAAGTAACTAAAAGTTTTTCTAGCAACTCTTCCCAGAATAAAATAGAGAGCTAGTTTTTCACATATTCCGGTCTCTGGTATTTACCTCCTCACTGCCTACCCATGAAATCAGTGCTATATTCCATCTTTCCTTCAAAGCAGCAAATACAAATCCCAATTTCTTTCTTAGCTAGAATATACTATGCTGTGCATTAGTAAACACACCTTCAAATCACAGAGCTTTGACAGAGTAGGTTTATTTCTCATTTACTTTACAATGAAAACAGGCTGGCCATTCATTTGGCACCTTGGTGGGATCCCATGTGGAACTCAGATTCCCAGGTTGCCCTGGAAAAGGCAGAAAGATTGGAGGATACACAGAATGACTCCAAAGGTTAGACCAGGAAGGGTGGTTGTATCTGGGCATAGAAGAAGACCATTTTTAGATGAGAATCAGACTGGGCCCATGTGAAGAGCTCGTATTAATGTCTGTGCCAGTGACTTAGCATAATGTTGAGAGCTCGTTTGGAGGTTGTGGCAGGGGAGTGCAGCTACTCATATACCCCTGATGGTCCTCCTCTACTGGGAGTGGCCATCCTCTTCGACTGAGCATGCAGCTTCAGGAGGGACGCACATACAGTGTTGAGGGAGGAAGGGAGCACTCACCTAGCTGGCCAGATCAGCCGAATCAACCTTGGCAATCAAAGGGATGACGGGTGTCACAGCCAGACCGTCCTCACATCCGACTTAGCATAATCTAAGGCAACTAGTGCAAAATTTAGATGTCCTGAAATAAAGTAGTGCACATCTAGATGCAGGACTATGTAGAAAAGGTAGCCTTTCTATAGGTTCTAAAAGAGAAAGATGTGGAGAACACATAACATTCACCCTGCTACCAAGAGCTGCAAGGTCAAGATTAGGTGTACAGAATCTGATTTCACCATCTTCTGTCCATGGGATCTTAAACATGTTTGTTAACCCTTATGCTCAGTTCCCTTCTCTACAAAATGAAAAAAAGAAATAATTGCTGCATCAGAAGACTATAAATATATATAATCTATTAATTGGATACAATATATTGCACGCACATAATAATACATTAAAATATATTGCATGCATATATGTTAGTTAGAAAAGGCCTTGCACATAGGTAAGTACAGTAGAAGGTGACATAAATGTTGCATAGAAAAAGGTTGACAAGTCAGCACAGAGACACCAAGTCATTAGTACATGTGCCATTTTTTATCAACCCCATTTGATTGCAAAGCCAGACATACATATTTTCAATTTTAACCCACCCATCTCAAAGGCCACCATGATATGTATTCTTGTGGGGACCCATGGATGCCATTTTACTTTAGCTCATTTAAATTAGGCATGAGTTATTTTATATTTTATGCTAAGTGAATGGAATAAGTTATTAATAAAAGTCCTCTTTATGGATCTAATCTGGTTCTCCCACCTATGAAATATCCTTCTGAAAGACCATAGAGGAATTATAGGACTAATTATTTCCAGATTTACCAGGAACCCCCTTTATGAGAAAATATCATTTTTATTTATAAAGTAATTTATTATATTATCAAAATTTAACAAGGACTTAGTATGTTCAGAATGAACTAAACAAACAAAAAAATTATAGGTAAGTGATTCCCCTTGTGTCATAGATGTGCCTGGAAAGAAAAAATTATAATCCCATCTTTAGGTCTATGAAATTCAAGCTTGAAAAGGGACCCTAGATATTCAACTTAGCAAAGGAAATATACAGGTAATTTGCATTCAGGACTGTCTCCTGACAGAGCTCACACTCCCTCCTATTTTCTGTTGTTCAAGGTGCTCAAAATGGGTACATCAAGGAAAGTTTACACAAAGGGATAACTAACAAAAATGTAGGCAGAGGATGGACAAACAGAGACAATGCAGTACAGCAGGGCTGGAAAAAATTGAGCACCTTTACCAGCTCTGGCCTGGAAAGAAAAGAAGGAGTGGTCACAGGAAATGAAAGAGAGACAGAGACAGAGAAAAACTACCTCAGAAAGTGAAGTTGCTCAGGCCCATGTGGAGGTAGCCAATGAGACTGCACAGAGGAGAAGCCCACGCAAGCAGGACTGAACACTTACCTTCCTTTGATCTCCTTGAATGTTCTCATTGATCAAAACAAGTAAAGCTAGAGATCAAGAGACAAATAAGTACGGATGTTTCTCATTTAACGAGCATGCTATGTTCCTATAACGAGGTTATTAAATGAATTAGTTGTTAAATGAGGACTCATATATCATGTGTACATTACAATATTCAGAAAAAAGAAATGGGCAAAGAAACTCCAACTTGATGACTTTGCTTTTATTTACATAACTCTTACCATGAGTACTGTGGTGTATAACAAAACATAAAACTGCAGTACTATACAGTACGGTCAGTAAAATTTATAAACAAGTACTTTATAAATAAGGTGTACTATACCCCAAAAATGACATTAAGACATTGAGGCTCTATACCCTCTTGGTGGGGCTGGGGATATAGCTCAGCGGAATAAGCGCCTGCCTAGCAGGCGCAGGGTCCTGAGTTCAATCCCCAGTACCGCCAAAAAAAAAAAAAAAAAAAAAAAATATATATATATATACCCTCTTGGTAATAAGCCCAAAATCTCACTAAACAAGTTGCTACGCAAGGAATATCTGTATTTGTAGTTTAGTCCCCCAAATAATGAATGAGTAAAGGAGAAGGAAACATAAACTTGTGTGTTTGGGAAGAAATCCAAAGTGGAAATGTACTGCATGACTCTGAGGTTGTATCAGGGTTCAGTACAGGAACAGATTTAATATAAAACATATATATATGTGTGTATATATATATATATATATATATATATATATATATATATCAAGGATATACAAAGTAGGCTTAATATGGCTGCCTGCAGAATCAGATATGAAAGAATACAAAAAGGCCATCTGCATACTGGAGGTCGAGGGGATCCAATCAAAAGTCAGAGGCCTGGAGCACACCACCAAGTCTGATGTGACTCTGTATCAGAAAGCTGAAGGATCTGCATTGGAAGGCTGTAGCGTTTGCAGCTGAAGGCCTCAAGGAACTGGAGACTAACATCCAAAAGCCATCGCCAGATTTCCCCTGAAAAGCAAAGGACAGGCTTCCTTTTTCTTACCCTTTTTATTCCATCCAAGCTATAAGCCTATTGGTTGGCGCCACCCACATCTGGGGTGGGATTTTCCTACTACATGTCAATCATTCACAGACATACCCAGAAGCATGCTGCACCAATCTGCTAGGTGTTTCTTAATCTATTCAACTGCTATCACAATTAACTCTCACAGACATGGTAAAGGAAATGGCCAGAATAACCACTAAAAATGATATACTCACCCAATCACAGAGGACCTTATTGAAAATCATATTAGTCAATGTCTTATAATAAACACAACTTAATATTCACAGAAGCAATTCTCTTTTGCAATAAATATTATCTAAGTTTATTAATACTTTGTTTTAGTAAGACTGGAGAACAAGCACAGTAGGTTGAGGAACAAACCCATGTGACTGTAATGTGTACACCAAGGGATGTTAGCTGAGGCATGCAAGTGGAGCACACATGCCTCCCTTCTGCAGGATTGCAGTGACCACTGGAAAAGATGATTGTGACAAGTGACTAAGCACATGAGGGAAACCGTAAGTCAGACTTAGAGGGAAGCAAAGAGAGTTCCAATTGAAGATTTATACTGTGTGTGTGGGTATTTTTGTTTGATCACAGCAAAATCAAGACAGAAGTATCTAGCTGAAGTATTCAAAATCATTTTTCCTATCAAATCTTCCTTTCAGTTCCAACAGCCTTCAGATTGTTATCAAAGTTGTTACTGAAGCTTTTTCTCTGTGTAGGCCTCACATCTGAAAATTTCACAGATCAGCCAGCGTCTTGCACACTGCAGGCTTCAACTGCTTCAACAGACCAGTTGTCCCGGCACATAAATGATTAATAGATCCTTTGTGGTGAACTGGCATTCTGTTTGGTATTTCTGACCTGGGTCCTTTAAAACTCATTACTGATACCTATTGGACCCTGTCTAATGGATTTAAAATAGATTTTGCTCCTGTTAACATGATTCTGCTCTTATGTAATCTTGATTTTCATGTACCTTGCTTACGTGCTATTACTTGTCATTGTTAGGCACTATCAATAGACTTGTATTTTTTTAAAAAGTCAATATTCAAGGGAACAATTTATCAGGTTCCATTTAGAGAAGAAAGTACACAGTAGAAAGTACGTATCTACTTGTCTACACAATAGTTTTTCTGTACAGTGGCCTTTTGACATAAGTAAGCACCTTTGAATGTAGAATTTATGTTTTTAATATTACAAATGAGCTGGATCAAACACTAAAATAGTACCCTGCACTATGACCCTTAATGGACACTGGTCTTTTTATTTGTTTTTGCTCAAGGTATTTCCCACATGCTTGTGATGAGGTTCCAAACATGCCCTGCCTCTCTCTCCATGGGACATGTTCCAGGCTGGTCAATTAGACGTATCTCTTTCTCTACCCACATTGATAGGTTTGGCCATGGGCATGTGACGCAAGAAAAAGACCAATCACTTTTTTTTAAGATTTAATATGTAGTCCTTGGGAGGAGCCATGTATCTATCTCCCTCTAGAGAATAAACTAGGGATGACAGAGTTGATAACGACACCCTCCTGACAGGATAGAAGGCATCTATGGAACGAGCCAATAACTCATAAAGGTAATTATCTAATTTAACACAGGAAGGAAAAGCAATGTTATTACCAATCCTTTCTTGCTGAGCATAGTGCAATATCTAGAATCTCCTTGTGTTCCTATATGACTCACTTTTGTTAATTTACCTTCAGCCTGCAAGCTTTACACATCTCATAACAAAAAAGGCCGGAGAATATGCCCAAGATTACACTCTCTACAGGAAGATAATTGGGGTTAACAGAAGGAGAAATAATTGTGAATGACAGGGAAGTAAACAAAAATTAAACAGAAAGGAAAATAAACACCAAAGCCATAGAGATAAACCACAACATCTTACAGAAAACCAAATTGTAGTCAAACTTAGTGTTTGCTTAAAGAATTAAAATAGAAGAAAGACAGATGGTGTTTTTTAAAGACTTACAAAGCTTTATGCTTTTAAGTTTCATGATTCCAGAAGGACTGATGATATCAACAGCCAAGAAATGTTATAGAGGGTCATTCAGGGAAATTGGATGCATTAACAAACAAGTTTCCAGTGAATAAATGGGATTGCATGCTGAAAATGGATAGTCATAAAACACACATATTCCTAACTGTGTATTACTCTGAAAAGGCAATGTTTAGGGCAAGAACTCCTCAGAACTTTGTCACTACAGATGACAAAATATGGCAAATGTAAAGTAATACCCTCTACAAAATGAAAGCAATCTTTCTATTTACTGATACTTTAAACATTGTATTTGTTTAAGGAAATCTCATTAGCAAGAGGAGATAAATTTGAAAGAAGATCTAGAAAGAAATGAAAGCACAAAGCTGGATCCTAAGATTTCATGAATAAAATCCTGACTATATAAGAAATGCTACAAAAAATCAACTGGAATCTCATCTTATTAGAAAGCTTCTGCACAGCAAAAGAAATCACTGAGTGAAAACATAATCCACAGAGTGGGAAAACAATTAATCTGCTGTTCTTCAGACAATGGATTAATATCTAGAACATACAAAGACTTGAAAAAAATCAAATTTAAAGACCCAATCCAAAAATTGGCATCTGAGATGAATATGCACTTAACAGATGAGGAAGTACAAAGGCAAATAAATATATGAAAAAATGTTCAACATTACCCAGTAAGAATGGCCATCACCAAGAAATCAACCAAAAACAAATGCTGGAGAAGATGTGAGGAAAAAAGAAACCTTCTCCACTGTTGGTGGGAGTATAGACTGATGCAACCACTGTGGAAATCAGTGTAGAGGTTCCCCAGAAATCTAGGATTAGGGGTCTGCATTTGACTCAGCTATTCCTTTTTTTGATAATTTCCCAAAAGAATTAAAAGCATCATACCTCAGCAATATATATACACCCATGTTTATAGCAGCAAAATTTGTTATAGCTAAATTTTGAAAACAACCCAAATGCCCATCAATCAATAAATGGATAAAAAGTTGTGGTTTTCCTATACAATGGAGTACTGCTCAACTATAAAGAAGGATAAACTTGAGATTTTATAGCTAAATTAATGGATCTTGAGACCATACTCTTAAGTGAAATAAGTTAGATAAATGTGTAGATATCTCATTATCTCTGGTGTGAGAAACCAAAAGTGTAAATAAGAAACAAAATGTACAAAGAACACTCTGAAATACTAAGAAATTGTTCAAAAGGAAAAATCAAGTAGGGAGTAGGCAAGGAAAAAAGAAGGAAGGCAAAAGAAAAAAATGAGAAAAGACGGATAGAATGGAAACAAGTCTTTGCGAATAAGGAGAGGAAGAGGGATTGAAGGGAGGGGAGCAGAGTGGAAAAAAAGAAGAACCAAGATATATCATGTACAGGTACAAATACCATGTGATAGATATGATCATAATGTATGTCTAAATAGTACCAACAAACTTAATAATAACTTCTAAAAAAAACAAAATGAGGTTCACTGAGCTGCCTGGGAGAGGCCAAACTGGGTGCTCCACCTTCTGCTGTCATCATGAAATGAATTGGACCCCCAGGAAACCCAGGGACATTTGGTGAACCACCAGGGAGGGGCAGAGCTTGGTGCCTAGCCTTTCCCCACCATGGTGGGGCAAGCCTGGCCCCTGGCAAACTCAGGGACATTTAGTGAGCTGCCTGGGAGAGGCAGGCTTGGGGTTCCACATCCTGCCACCATCGCAGACTAAGTTTGAACACCAGGAAACCCAGGCAACTTTGGTGAGCTACCTGGGAGAGGTGAGGCTTGGAGCTCCACCTCCTGCATTGAAAATGACAAGGTAAAGGAACAAAATGTAATCTCAGAACTCCACCCCACCCAGAACAAGTCCAGGAGACACTGCAATAGGAGAACTTGGCAGTCACCCACCTGAAATTTCAGAAATGATAGCAACTAAAGTAAAAAAACAACTACATCTGGCTATAGAAGAAATCGTATCAAAAATAATATCTCAGATAAAAAGAAATGACAACCATCATGAAAGAACTGCTCAATGTATCAATAGAAGACAGATGAAAATTAGAAGAGCACAGAAAAATGATGGAAATCTTGAATGAACAGTATAAGGAAAAAATTAGAATGCATGAAAAAGATTCAAAGAGATATTAAGGAAATGAAAAAGTCCATTGAAAGCTGGCTAAACCACTTGAACCAAACTGAAGATAGACTTTCCGACCTTGAAGACAGCATTGCAGCTAGTGATCACAAAAGAAGGAAAATCTTAAAAATAGCAAGGAATGAGGAATCAACAATTTGGTAGCTGCAAGATAAGGCAAAGAAAAACAATATAAGATTGATAGGTGTCAACAAAAAAGTAGAAGGTGACAAGAGTTACATAAAAAGGCTATTTGCAGAAGAAATCACAGAAAATTTCCCTAGCAAGGGAAAAGAATCTGACATATATTAAGTGAGGCATACAGAATTCCAAATAGCCATGACTCAAAATAAATCTACACCCAGACACATAATAATCAAGATTTGAGAAATTCAGCAAAAAAACAAAATGTTAAAATCTGTTAGAGAAAGGAAATAGATCACCTATGAAGGAAAACCCACCAGACTCATGGCAGATTTCTCAACACAAATCATTAAGTCAAGAAGAGCTCGGAGTAAAGTATTTCAGGTCCTGAAAGAAAACTTCCAATGCAGATTGATGTACCCTGCAAAACTATCTTTCAAAATCAATGGAAAAGTAAGATATTTCTATGACAAACAACAACTGAAGAACTTCATCACAACCAAACCAACCCCACAAATAATACTGACAGATATTCTAGAAGCAGTTTAAAATGACCATAATTCCCAGAACAACAATACAAAGGAACCACCAAGCAGGGCAAACAATTAAACAGAGGGGGAAAGTAGGGAACCAAAACCAGGAAAATAACATGTTGAAGATAAGCCAATACATATCAATGATAAATATTAATGTAAATGGCCACAATTGAACAATCAAAAGAAACAAACTGGCAGAGTGGATCAAGAAACAAAGTCCAAAAATATGCTATATACAAGAAACTCACTTAATTCAAGAAGAAATTCATTGACAAAGTCAAAGGATGGAAAACTATACACTGTGCAACAAGAACCCCCCACCTCCAATAACAAGAGTAGCTATTCTGGTTGCAGACAATGTGAACTTCACACCGAGAATTATCAAAAGAGATAAAGAAGGTCACTACATGATTGTTAGGAGAAAACTGCAAGAGGAAGAGATAACAATCATAAATATATATGCACCAAATTTAGGAGCAACCAACTATATAAGACATATTTTAACTGACATGAAAAATCAAATAAGCACTAACACAATTATAATAGGAGACTTAGACACCCCATTGTCACAAAGAGATAGATCAACTAGATAAAATATCAGCAAAGAAATAATAGAACTATATCAAATTTGTGAACAAATGAACTTGGCCTCTACAGAGTGTTCCAACCAACAATATAATACATATTCTTCTCAGCTGCACACAGGATGATCTCTAAAACAGACATAAAATAGCCCATAGAACATGTTTAAGTAAATACAAAAAATTGAAATTATCCCATGCATACTATTGTGCAGTGAAACTGGAAATTACTGGCAAAAAAATCACAAAAACTCCATAAAAACATGGTAACTAAATAAAACCCTCCTGAACAATCAATGGGTCAGAAATGAAACTAAATAAAAATTAGACAATGTTTACAATCAAATGAAAACACAGATATAACCCACCAGAACCTGAAGGACAGTCCTCAGAGGGAAATTTATAGCAGTGACTTCCCACAACAGGAAAACAGAACGAGCACAAATAAAAAAAAAAACTTACGCTCCACCTCAAACTTCTAGAAAAAGAAGAGCAAGTCAGGCCCAAAGCTCTAAGACAGCAGGAAGTTATAAAGATCAAAGCATAAATTAATGTAATGAAGACTAAGAAAACAATATAAAAATTAATAAATAGAAGAGTTGGTTCTTTAAAAGGATAAAAAAATTTGAGAAACCCCTAGCCAACCTTATCAAAAAAACCCTCAAACCTGTGCAATAAGGAACGAAGTGAATGCAATCACTACAGAGCCTATAGAAATTCAGAAGATCATCAGTACTTACTTCAAAAATCATTACTCTCGAGATCCGGGGAAGATGGCGACCGGGTGAGCAGCAAGGGAGCGAACCTCCTTAATAAACACCACCAGCTCGAGACAGACTTGGTGAGCGTGAATGCCGGAACCTCGGCTGGGAAGTTTAAACTGGGCGTATTTCTCTGAGATGCCGGGGGAGATGTGGTAGGGCGGACCAGGCTGCCGGGGCGAGACGTGGGAAAG
>PVLD010018485.1:0-38862 GCA_004027595.1 Dinomys branickii | reverse complement strand
AAAAAAAAAAAAAAAAAAAAGAGCCATCTGTAGTTCTACATCTTTGTGCCCCACTAGGGATGGGGCCTGCCTTCCTCGACAGACAGCAGAGGGAGCATACCCATTTCCATGGCCTGAAGAACAAGCCTTTTTCAAGTGAAAGAATTGAATCTGAGGGGCTGGGGATAGAGCGCAGCAGCACAGCTCCTACTTGGCAAGTGCAGGGTCCTGAGTTCGATTGCCAGTACCTAAATAAACAAACAAATAGGAATTGAATCTGATGGAGATGGCTTCCTGGTGGTTAAGGTTGGCTATAGCTTTGGATGCTGCCACCTAACGTGGGTATAGGTCACTCGGGGCCCAAGCAGGCTCCCATTCCCTGGCCACACAGGTCTCTGCCATTAAGGCCTGGACAGTGGCCAAGAAAGAGAGAGGCCTCCTGAGGAGACCATGGAGTAATGGCTAGGCAGGAGACTGGGCTTTTGCTGTCACTTTGGGCCAGTCTGCCAAGCTCTCTTGACCTCACCTGGAGAGTAGGGGGGTTGCGTGGTGATGGTGGGGATTGATAACACAGATGCTAGGCGAAGCACTCTACCTCTCATGTGCATCCCCAGCCTTTAGTCTTTGTCTTAAGCCTGCAGGGCCTAAAGTAGATGTTAGGCGCTAGTGTGCAGCTCAGTGGTAAAACATAAACCTTAACATGTGCAAGGCCCTGGGCTCTGTCCTCAGCACTGCACAACAGCAGAACCATAAAGTAGATGGTGGAGTGCCTCACTCTCCAGCGGGGTCCAGCCCCTTGTACCTGCCCCTCATCTGCTTTACCAAAGCTGAAATTTTTCTGGGCGTAGCGTCCCACAAGGGGTCCTTAATTAGAATGGGTACTGTAGGGCTAGCAAAGGGCTGGGCCTGGGGTAGAATAACCTGGGCTCCTTGGGGAAATTACTAGAGGCTTCACACCATGAGAGGAAAGACAGACAGCCATAGTTAAGACTTTTTCTGTTCTTCAGCCCAGTGCTCACAAAGTAAGAGTGTCACTGGATACCCTTGAGGAAGCCAGTCGTGGTGCATACCTGTAATCCCAGCAATTGGGAGGCTGAGACAGGATGATTGCTGCAAGACCAGTCTGAACCAAATAGTTCAAGGCCAGCCTAAACTACCCTTCGTCTTAAAAACACACACACACACACACTTGAGCAGGAACTTCCAAGTGACAAGTGGGGCCTTTGCAAGGTG
The DNA here is from genome assembly GCA_004027595.1 of Dinomys branickii. Classification (NCBI taxonomy): domain Eukaryota; kingdom Metazoa; phylum Chordata; class Mammalia; order Rodentia; family Dinomyidae; genus Dinomys; species Dinomys branickii. The sequence goes on along the minus strand of PVLD010018485.1, from coordinate 37,650 downwards.
GTGGGAGACTTGGGTACGTGTCTGATGGGGCTGGTGGGACTGTGGGAGCTGGCATGTGGGGAGGGTCGGGGAGGTAGGAGGAAGGGCAGGCAGGCTGTGGAGCTGAGCTTTCTCTGTGACCAGCTGGCTCTCTCTACCTTCCTCCTAAACTCAACACATCCTCTTGTGGGCCCACAGGGTAGAGGGCAGAGGGTACCTCTGGGTTTGCAGGGTAGAAAGCAGGGGGGTACTTGCAGGCCTGCAGAGTAGAGGGCAGGGGGTACTTGCGGGCCTGCGGGGTGGAGGGCAGGGGGTTTGCTCCTGTTAGGGGATGGGGAAACTGGGCCGAGGGATTGGCTCAGAGCTTAAAGGCAGACAGAGGCAGAACTGGGGCTACAGCCTAGGTCATGTGACACCCCTAGCCTGAACTGTCCTTGACACTTATGCTGGCAGGTGGTGAAAGTAAAAATAATAATGCGGCTATCCTTTGTTGAGCACCTACTGCATGCCGACTCTGCACTACCTGCTTTACGTATGCTGTTTCCAGGGCTCTGTCCAGCTGAGCTCGTCATTGCCTGCATTTCAGGGCCCAGGACATGGGCTCAGCAGGTCAAGCAACTTCTCTGCAGTCACCTAAGATGGAGACTGCAGAGCAGGCAGAGAAGAACTCTCACTCCAGAGCCCAGCAGGACCTTAGTATGGCTTGAGCCTGTGCCTGAGAAGAGGCCACCCCTTCTCAATATGTATAATGGATAATGTCCATGATTGGGTCCCTCCCTTCCATGCCCGCTGTCTCAGGGCACTCTGCTGTCTCCCTGGAGGTCCTCCTCAGGTGTGACCCCCATAGGCCTTGGGACTGCTGACCCTTTAGCCTGCAAGAGGGTGAGCCTCAGCCAGGCATGGTGCACATGCCTGTAATCCCAGCACTCGGGAGGCTGAAGCAGGAGGATCGTCTCCAGTTTGAGACCAGCCTGAGCTACAAAGTGAGCTCAAGGCCAGCCTGAACTGCATATTGAGACCCTACCTCAAAAAGACCAAAAAAAAAAAGGAGGGTGAGCCCCTTTAGCCATGGCTTCTGCAGGAGGATTGTCTCGCTTGGGAGCGGGGAGCAAGGGATGCCCGGGGAGCAGCTTGATGACCCTTGGGGTTGCAGAGATGTCTTTGTGGTCTTGTCTTGAGAAACTGTATTACTGCACTGCATTATATGCGAGCCACCCAGGGGCCTGCTGAAGGTCACACACTCCCCATCTCCCGCCTTGTGAGGCTCTTCTCTTCTCTGGGGAGCCCCGTGGACAGTATTGAGAATGTTCTCCTAAGTGGGCACTTCTTCTTCAGGACATGGGCAGCCACAGTGATCTTCTGGTCAGTTTGCCTCTTCGCCAAAGAGAGCCCTGAACTTTACATGGCCCTGGGGACCCTCACTAAAGCCCCCGGAGTTAGGTTGGCTTTGTTAGAGGTTGTTGGTCCCCACCTTAAATTGCATTCTCTTCCTGGTCTTGGTTTATTCACCTGTGAACTGACTTGACTACCCTGTACAGTCTCGGGGCTGGGTGGGTTCATTCCCCACACACAGACCCTGGGCTCCCCAGGTGCAGGACTCCTGCCACTTGGGCACAGGGCTCCAGGGAGTAGGGTTGGGCCACCTTGCATGTCAGGCTCGCCTTCATTGTCCACGACTTGGGTGACCTAGGCTGGTCATTGCACCATAGCCTGAGCCTCAGCGTGCTCATCTGTGAAATGGAAGAACCACAGCACCTGTCTCCTTGGGGTGCTGTGAGGATGAGACAAGATGGTGGTGACAGCAACCCCCCACACACACTGTCCTCCCAGCCCTGTCCCTCCAGCCTTGGTCTTGAGGATTATGGGAAGGAGACAGTGCCAGTCTGCTGGCTCAGCCAGCTTGGCCACTGACCTTCAGAGCACCCAGGCTGTCAAGGCCACCTGACTGCCTGCCGGGCGCGGGTGGCAGGCAGGGGGAGCGCCAGCAGCTCCTCGCCTGCTGCTGCCCACCCCTGCTCCTGCTCTCCTCTCCCTTTCTGCGCCTGTGTGTGAGCTAATTAATCTCAGCCCCTCTGGGAAATTAGAGCACTGCAGCCATGGCCTCCTCAGCCTTGCAGCACCTGTGCTACCACTGGGCCCTGCCAGGACCTGCTGTGGTTTGGGGGGCACCACGGTACGGGGGTGGAGGGTAGCAGGACGAGCTGCATCTCCCTGACTCCCACCTTCTGGCTGAGGGATCTTAGCCTCTCAGCCCCATCCCTCCCCAGACAGAATCAAAAATGACAGGTAACCAAACCCCCACTGGCCTCTCTGACCTGGTCCCAGGGCTGGTGTGGTCCTGCCTCACCCACAACCCACCTCATTGTGGGGTTCTCTTGCTTGCCGAGCTTGGGCTGGTAGAGGCAGATGTAATTATGGAGTTTTGCTTGGGAAATTAATTTGAAAAAGTTAATTAATTGGTGGTTCCGGAGGTAGCGGGCTCCATGCCCGGCTGGTCTCGCTGACGTCAGTACTGACCCTCCATAGATGTGCAGCTTCCTGGGCAGACTGCAGAGAGGGCGCCGGTGGCCTGGCTGCGCAGCCTGGCACAGGTGGATGGGCAGTGAGGAACAAAGGACAGACAAGGCCCTGAGCCCTGAATGGGCCCATGGGTGGAGCTTGTTGGCTGGACCTGCTGGGGATGAACTCTTGTCCTAGGAACTTAGCCACTTGTTTGCGTGCTCAGCAAGCATCTGTCACTTCTGTCTGCTGATTGCAGTGGCTCAGAGCCCCAGCCAGTGTAGACCACTGAGTGTTTGTTCCCATTTTCTCAACTCCCTTTCTCAAGGAAAATTGCTTGACCTAGCCCCAAGGTCCTTCCCAGAGAGCAAGAGGCAGGGACACAGTGGGGCCTGTGGTAGAGACTTGTGTCCTCCAGCAGGGTTGGGTAGGGGATCTCAGGCTTGGTTTTCTTCCTGAGTGATGAGCACTGCAGCTGTTGGAATCCCACAGGCAGCCACCCGGCAAGTGAGTGTGCAAGGGTAAGTCAAACCTATTTCTCAAGAGAGCCACAGAACATAGCTGTTCATCCAACCTGTCACCCTACCCTGCATACCGCCACCTGCCCCACTGCGCTTCACAGACATTGCTGCTTCCCATGTAGGTATGTAGGGGCTTCCTCTGCCACCCCATCCAGCCCTGAGCTGGGTGAGGCAGGAGGCCCCATGCCAAGGGGTTTCAGGGTACATAGGGAGCCTCCTACTACCTCTGGACCTCCTGTAAGGTCATTGGCCAAAAGTTTCAGCTGTGACAATCCTAGTTTCTACAGGACTCTAGACGGGGAAAAAGGGGTCGGGGCTGGAGCTGGACGTGCAGATGCATGCCTGTAATCCTAGCACTCAGGAGGCAGAGGCGGGAGGGCTGCATAGTGAGTTTAAGACCAGGCTGAACTACATAGTGAGACCATGTCAAAGAGCAGCCAGGGCTGGGGCTAGAGGTGGCCAGGCCAGGGACAGGTCAGAGATACTGGTTCCCCAAGAGACCACCAAGGTGAGGAACATAGATTCCCTCAATAGGCTGGAGATGTGGCCTGGTGGTAGACCACTTGCCTAGCGTATAGGAAACCCTAGGTTCAGTTCCCAGCACCCTGAAAACAAAAAGGCAGATTTTTGGTAGATCTGTCAGCTTCTTTGAGCTTCATTTTCTCCACCTGAGAAATGGGGGTAAATATAACCCCAAGGGGCTGTGCTGTGAGGTGGGGGAGGCGTGGCCACCTGAGTGTCCAACTTTTGGGGAAGGCAGACTCTAAAGAACGGGGCTGCCAGGGGCTGCCTGGGACTGTACTGCTGCAGGGGTCTAAGAAGCCACTAGGGCTTTAGAGGGGTAACCTGGTGCATGTGTTTGGGACTGCGCTGAAGGTGTCACAAGGGGTGGCAATATAAGAGGCACCCAAAGAGCTGCCAGCCCTGACCCAGGGAGTCAGTCCATCCTCTACCCACTCCAGGATTGTTTTAAATCAGTTTATTTGGGGTTTTTTGAGACAGGGTTGTGCTCACGATGATCTTCCTGGTTCAGCTTCCTTGGTGCTGGGAATGACAGGTATGCATGACCACTCCTGGCCTCCAGAACTCTCAGTGCGTTCCCTCACTCCCAGGATTTCCAGGGGCTGGGTGGTCCTGCAGTTCATTTTTGTGGGCCTTACTTTCCATAGTGCTTCGGAATAAAAGGGACCAATGTGGGCAGGCTGAGCTGGGCACTTTGCATCCCACATCAGTCTCATGTGGTCTGTAGTTCTGGGTTTCTCCCAACTCTGACCTCTAGCCTTGGATAAGTGGGTGCCCTCATTCCCTGAGCATCCTGTGTGGGCGTGGGATTGGGGTCAGAGGAAAGAGGCTTCCACCGCCTCCCTCCACTTCACTGCACTAGCCCTAGTGAGCATCCAAGCTTTTAAACCCTCCGCATGTATCCCTGAGGCTGGAAGCAACCTGGGGTGGGATTTCTGGCACCTCCTCTCTGTATCCCGGTGCCTAGCACGAGGTTATTAGTATGCTTCAGGTAGGCCCTGGTGCTTCTGTGTTCGTTCCCATTTTACAGATGGGTCAATTACGGTCCTGTGAGGACAGTTGCTCAGCCAAGTTCACACAGCTTATGAGCTTCAGACAGACCTGGGGACAGCTAGCCGGCCTCAGATGGGTGTGAGCCACTTGGTGCCCTCTGGGGGCTTCTTTCAGACGTCAGGACCACTCCCAGACTTCCTCACCCACCTGGCAGGCAAGGTTCCTGGTCTCCAGTCTTGAACTCTTCACCCCTGAGAGCTTGCGGGTGAAGGCTTCTGGCACCAGACTGAGAGTCAGAGGGCAGGTCTTCAGCCTCTGAGCCTGTTTCATCATCTGTACAGCAGAGACCCCAGAACCTGCCCCTCAGTGCTAGGTTAAAAGGCTAGTTAGAAGAGATGATACCTGAGTTGTTCTTAGCTGGTGCCTGGACCTAGTAAAAGTGTGTGCCGTCTTTACTACGACTGTGATGCTGTTATTTTCTTACCACCACATTATTATTCATGCTCCCGGGGCCCGGCAGCTCCCATAGCTGAGCCTGGACTCAGAACTGTGGTCTGCAGAAGAGAAGCTGCAGTTTCTAATTAGTGCTCCAAGGAGAGGCTCTGGGTTTTTACTTTTGCTTCAGGGTCTCACTTGGCCAAGGCTTCTCCAGTCCTTCAGGTCCACTGGGCTGGGGCCACCGCCCCTTACCCAATCTCAGCTGTGGGGGAGCTGGCCTCCTGGCAAAAGCCTCCCCAAATTTCCCCTGCCACTCCCTCTGCCCCCCAGACCTCTGGGGCCATGAATCATTTATGAGGCAAAAATGAAACCAATTAAGGACAAACTTTGAAAGCCTCTAATTGCTGCGCCTGGTGGCACTGAGAAGCTAGGGGAGGCAGGCCTACTCACTGCGGAATCTCCTTGGCCCAGGCCTTCCCAGGTCGCCTGCCCGCCACTCTCCAGGCGCCTTGGCCTCCCGGCTCCCCGCCGCCTGGAGGCGGCCACGAACAGACGTGCCTGTGCGTCTGCCTCCCCGGCGCCTGCCGGGTCCCAGGCAGACTAATTAGGCCCAGCTCCCTCCCTGCACCACCCGCTGCCTGCTGCCCGCTCCAGGCCTGAGGTGATGGCGGCTGTTCCTGCCCTTCTGGGGCCTGTGCCCCAGAGCTGGCCACCTTTCTCGGCATGAGCCAGCTCTGCTTGTTTGGCTTTAACCCAGATGAGACCAGGATGCCCTTTGTCTGGATTGGAGCCTGGGGTCCATACACACTCCCACCAAGGGGTACAGCTCTGGAAGGTGCTGGGGTGCAAGACTAGGACAGATGCTTATCTCAGGCAGAGGAAGAGACTTGCGGGGGGTGGCCCTCAGCTGAGCACCTCCCAGCTTTGCAAATATACAGTGACCTGTGCAGACTCTGTGGCCTCAGTTTCCCCATTTGTAAACAACCAGGACCATCTCATTTTCTCCTGGATTTGGATTTGGAGAGCTGGATTCTCTAGACCTTTCACTCCTCTCTCGTGGGAGCTGTTGAGGTCATGGAGGTCAGAGTCTGGGCCCAGTAGGGCCTGCCTGGCTGCATGAGCCTTAGGTTAGGGGCCAGTTACTAGCCTGCCAGCTGTGCTGGGGGCCAGGCAGTCCCTGGGCATTCAGGCACGTTGTTTGCTGAAACAGAATTTCCGTGCTTGTGTTTTTCCATAATTATATTAGCAGGTGGGATTTGTCCTCGGGGAAGTGGTTTGAGGGGGAGCACCATGGCTATGTCCCCGCCTGCTCCAAGCGTGAGCTCACACTCGTTCTGCCCGCCCGCCCGCCTGCTGTAATGATTTTTTTAATTACGCAGCCAGTGCTCGGAATTGCTAATCCACTTCCAGCCCAGCATCCCCTCCTGCAGCTCACACCCTAGTCCCTTGCTGTCACCCCTAGGGTGGCTGCGCCTAACCCTGTGCCCGTCACTGAGAGCCCAGGGCACAGCTACCACAGTGGGAGAGAGTATAGGTCAGGAAGGGCCACGGGGCATCTGTCCTGCCTGCCAGTGACAGGCCTCAGGCTCTCTTTGTGCCCCACTCCACCTCAAGCCTAGCACAACTTTTGCACCCACCGGGACAGCTGTGCCTCAGGAGGGGGTGGGGCAGTGATCCGTGTCCACCCAAGTGATTTGTCTGCACCATTTCAGGAGCATTAGTCCATCCCCACTGGCCTTGTGTGACCCAAGGACACAGCACACAAACAATTTTTATCACACCACACACACACCGCTTCTTACACCTACTCGGCGTAGGTGTACAAGCACAATGGCGAGCTCTGTGTTTCTCACACACGCAGCCACACCTGAGGGCTGGGCACCCGCAAGAGATCCTGCTGCTGCTGCCGGGCTGCCTTGCCTTAGCCCCCCCTGCTCACCCCCTCCTGGGAGGTGCACTGAGGTCTCCTAGCTCCTGCCTGCTGGGGGGCTGCCTGAGCCTCCATCGACCCTGGCCTGGGGGAGGTGGGGGTGGTCTGCAGCACAGTGGCGGCGGGTGGCTGCGACTCCTCTCCAGGCGCCCAGCTGTGGCATCTGTCAAGGTCAGATAGCGACTCCGGAACCAGCCTGCTCGGCCCCATGGCCCCTCTCGCCTCATTATTTTTGTGTTCCGGGGCTGCTGCGGCGACACCTCCCTCTCTCCTTCCCTCCCTCTCAGCCTCTGCCTCTTGCCTGTCTCCCCCGCGCCTTTGCAGTGAGGGCCTGAGGTCTGGGGGCTTTTGTTTTCCAGTGCTTTCCATGTTCAGGCCAGGGAGGCGGGGAGACGCTGGCCAGAGCTGTTGGACCTTGAACAGCAGACAAGACAGGTGCCTCCCTCATGGACCGGATGGGTTCTGAGCTAGAGGAACCGTGACTTGGTCTCAAGGGGACACACTAAACTTGGGTGGAGCCCGGCCCCAGGGCAGCCCAGGTGCACCTGTGGGCAGCTTCCTGTTTCCATAGGGGCCCTAGAAGCTGGCACCAGTTTGCCCCCATGCTGCCCTCAGCCTGGTCAGGCCCCAGCTCATGTACCTCCCAGGACCCTTGACACAGCTCACAGTGTGTATATGCTCGTACTCACGGCCAATCGAGGTTACACACACTGGCTAGAAGAAGCCACATCTATCTGCTCACCATGTAAACAAACCACAGTACTTGTGTGCTGCTCCGGGTGTCTGCATTCCTAGGTATGGCTAATACAGACCTCCATCTTACACGGGTCAGTGTGGGCACCTCACAGTCAGACACCACCACCTGCTCTGGTATATAAACACAGTGTACTCCGGGCCACAGAGAGTGACATCTAAGATTGCGCATGCACCAAGGCATGCTCGCGGCCCACCAGACTCAGGCATGCATGTACCATGCAGTTGCCTGACACACTTCCTGGTAGATACAGATGCGTTTGTACATAAGTGCTGCTCCTCACAACACATTCCACCCAACTCTCACGCAAAGGGCCTTTGTCCCCTGAAATGCTGGGAAGTGAGCTCGAGGGAGACCTCTGCTTGCTGAGTGGGAAATGGTAGGACAGATGCTCTCCCTTCACTCCCACCCCGGCCATGTGCACCGCCCTAGTCTGAGTGGGTCCTGATGGGGCTTGGATGCTGCCAGTGGGGTAGCAGGCTCAGGGATGACTGAACTAGCTCCTCAGCCCTTGAGTAGGATGTATAAATGTTGGGGGAATGGATGTGGGCAGACTGCAGGCCCCCCCCATCCCTGGGGCTGCCCTGGCCATCCACTTCCTCCTCCAGCTGTGGACTGCTGTGACTGCCCCCAAGAGGGGGAGGTAGCTGGAGACTCAGTGGTGGCTGAGCCTCCACCCCCCAGGAAACTCAAAACTCTGGGCCAGCCGCGGGTGGCGGGTTGGGGCAGGCACAAAGAGGGCCTCTGTGCAGCCGGCTGGGCTGCCCACAGGATTCTGGGGGAGGCAGCAGGAGCTGGTTTCCGTCCCGTTCTGCTTCCTGCGGAGGCCGCCGGAATGCCCGGAGCTCTGGCCCAGCCTGGGCTGTCCAGCCCACCCGCAGCCCCTTCTCCTGTCTTTTCCTGGGCCTTGGAGTACAGCTGCAGACTTCTCAGCAATGGTGCCCTAGTGTGATTTACACAGAGTTCGAGTGCCACCCCAGAGACTCATGGGAAATTAGGAGTTAGCTCTGGCAGAGAGCTGAACCAAACCTCATCCTCCCACTGAAGCCCTTCTGTGTGCCTGAGAGCCTTTGGCCAGTGTTGGAAAGCCACGCCTTGGGTCATTCAGACCTAGGTTCCAATCCAGGCTCTACCACCTGCTGACCTTGTGATCTTAGGAAGGTAACATGACCTTCCTGAGCCTCAGTTCCCTCATCTATAAAATGGGGATAATAATAAAGGGTTGTAGAGAGAAGCCAGTGATAAAATGCATGTCAAATGCTTAGTACAGTGGTTGGCAGAGGGTGATGGTGTTATTAGGTCCTGCTGTTATCATGTCCTTTGGGGAAGTGAGTGGGAAGGGCTGGATGTCAATTGCTGCAGGAAGCTGCATATCGTCTGGGGTTCAGACTCAGTCCTGCTCAAAACGCTTTCCTTCAGATGTGCTTCCCTACTTGCAAACCATATCACTGCTAGACTGGGTATGGTGCTGCACACCTGTAATACCAGCACTTGAGGTGCTGAGGCCAGGGGATTGCTACAAACATACAGCCAGCCTGGGCTACATAGTGAGTTTAGGACCAGCCTGAGCTACATAGCAAGACAACAAAAAACATATCACTGCTGCGCTGGATCTTCTGGGACTTGCAGAGTTGGTGGGGTGTTGCTGTTTATTTAGAATCTTTTTCTGTTTCTGTCATATTCCTCATAGGACCATGGGATCCCTGCCCCATGAGATCATGAGTCCCTGCAGTTTGGGATGAGGAGCCAGAACTTGCCATTTTACAGATAGGAAGCTGAGGGTCAGTGGGGGAAAGGACTTGGTTAAAGTCCACAGTCAGCAAGGGCAGTGCAGAGCCACAAACCCAGAGCCTAGGACTCCAGTTCTTAACAATGCCTGTTGACGTGCTGTCATCCCCACAGGTGACTCACCCAGGAACGCTGGAAGTATGGAACCCCTCTCTCATCCCTTCCCTGGCTTATCCTATAGTGAGCCATCAGGAGGGAAGCCCTAAGTAGATAATGGGCTCTGATCTCAGACAGGTGTCAGCCAAGACATCACCACTTTGGGAAACATTTAGTCTAAGATCCTGGGGAAACCTAGAGGGGAGGGCATCATTTTCTGTACATCACAACTGCTTATCAAATTGCCTTCTATAAACTGGGCATGGTGGCACATGCCTGTAATCCCAGCTACTTGGGAGACTGAGGCAGGAGGATCACAAGCCTGGGCTACATAGTGAGACATCCCGTCTCAACAAATTTTTAAAAATACATAAAAGGGGCTAAGGATATAGCTCAGTGGCATAAGTGCCTGCCTGGCAAGCACAAGGTCCTGAGTTCGATCCCCAGTACCGCAAAAAAAAAAAAAAATCACACACACGCGCACACACATAAGGTCTGAACATATAGCCCAGTGGCAGAACACTTGCCTAGCATGCATAAGGCCCCAGAGATCAATGCCCAACACCATAAAACAAAAGTATTTGCTTATTTCAGACTGGAGCGTTTAGCAGTATGTAGGCTCCGTAAACTCTGATCCTTGTGGTCCCATGTGACATACAGAGAAAGGGACTCCTGAGCCTTGGAGCCTTTTGGGGACAGAGCCGGGCTGAAGGAGGTGTCAACTGAGGAAGGCCCTGTCAGAGATGTCCATGTCTCACTCCTGGGAGCCCAGGTTGGAGCAGTCCTCCTCCCTGTGGCCTCAGTGAACAGGCTGATCAGCTGTTTTGGGGAACTCTATATGGAGAATAGAGGCTGTATACCCGGGTGTCTTTCTCAGATGCTTGTCCTAGCATGTTTGAGGGCAAGGGGTGGTGCCTTCTCTGGTAGGAGGGGCGCAGGAGGGTCAAGGAAGAATGATCGCAGTGCCCCTTTCTGTCCATGGCAGCTGGTCACGGGGTGCTGGTCTGGAGCCCCTAGCACTGTCTCTGCCTGGGCCACCTTCTGGGTGTGCACGGTGGTCAGTGTGCCAGTATACATCTGTCCATCTGTAGCAGACTCATGCTCTGTGGTCTTTGGCTGGGGCAGCGTTTTCTCTGCCTCCGAGATCAGTGTCCCTATGTGCATCTCCGGGGCCTGAGTGGGGCTTTTTCCTCTCTGGAAACTCCCCAGGCTGAATCATGGAAATCAGAGATGGAACACCCACTTCCCCCACGTAGCTCAGTACAGTTCATCCTATGGTCTGTGAGCCCCGGCGCTACCAGCCTACATGCTGTTGTCTGTCCCTTTCACCTTCAAGGTGGGGGAGGCAGGCCCACCACAGTGGGTGGGAGGTGGGCTGGTGGCGGGGAGGGAGGGTGTGTGTGGAGACACTTGCTTCGGGGCAGGGTCTGCAAAGTAAGCACACACAGATGGTGGTGACGGTGGGTCCCTCCAGGCCAGTGCCTTAGGGTCCTGAGATGCAGCCTCCTGCAGGAGGCTTCCCCTCCATTTGTGGCCGGACAGGCCTGGAAGACTGCTCTAGCCCCAGAGAGTAAAGGGGCGGTGCCTTGAGCAAACCCGGCCCTCGGTAGGGGTGACAGTTGCAGTTTCCTAAAACTTTACTCAAGCCGGGTGGGGTGGCGCACACTTGTAATCTCAGCACTCTGGGCAACTGAGGCAGGAGGATCAAGAGTTTGAGGCCAGCCTGGGCTTCATAAGAAGTTCAAGGCCAGCCTACAACATAGTAGGACCTGTCTCAAAAGAAAGGAAATACAGTAAAGATTTACTCAAAGTCATTGAATTAATACCCTTTAAAATGGGTGAACTGTACAGCATGTAAGCTGCACCTCAGTAAAGTGGTTTTTAAAAATCTTGCCCTTGGCCTTAAGGCCCTACCCAGCTGGGAGCCTGCCAAGCTCACAGCCACACCTTGCACCTGTTCTTTAGTAACATTTTCAGGCTGTGTCCTTCTCTGCAGCCTCTCCCTGTTCTTAACTCCCAGCCTGGCAGCCGCTTGTCCTGTAAGGCCCACCCCCCACACACCCACTCTTGTCTCATTCTAGCCCAGTGCCTGTGCGCTCCTGCTCTGTGCTCTGCCCTGGCCCCTCAGAACACAGAGCAGGGGGCTGCTGTTGGCATAAGTGGGGGCACGCCCGTGCCCCTGGCCACACGCATAGCGCCAGCCTGACCTCATGGTGGAAAACAGGCCTGGGTGCAGCCTCCCTTAGAGTCTGGGACAGAGTCCTGCGGGGAGTGAAGTGAGGGGCTGTTCTGGGGCTGAGGGCCGAGTGAGGGCACTGCCACCGCTTCTGGTGACCTCATTGCCGCTCGCATTGTGATGTCACAGGTCCAACCTTCCAGGTTCCTGCCTGTGCATCTCTGAGTCCCCCAGGTGGGGGCACTCTCTCCGAGTCTTGACAGCTTGCCCTTGAGCGTGGAGAGGTGACTGGCACAGTAACAGTCCCAGGCTGGGGGGTGGGGGGCGGCACGGTGACTGGGTCACCTTGCCCTGCGCCACTTCGTTACTTGCATAGGTAGAATAAAGGTAGTAACAGGGCAGTGTGAGTAACACTTGGGCTCTGAGCCTAAGTTCTACCCTTACTGGGCATCAGCTGAACTTTTCTGTGAGCCTCAGTTTGCTCATCTCTGAAGTTAGGTAACAGGTTTCATCTAGGAGTGGTTTTGTTTCATTTACTCATTGATTTGCTGTGTGGTACAACTGGCCTTAAATTCATAACCCTCTCGCTCAGCACCCCCAGGTGTTGGTGTTATGGGTATGCACCACCATGCACGGCTTCAGTTCTATTTTAAGCATAAGGACACTGGGACAACTGCATGCCCTGGCACAGGCCTGTATCCCAGCTACCTAGGAGGCTGAAGCAGGAGGATTGCAAGTTCAAGGCCTGCCTGGGCAACTGGGGGAGACCCAGTCTCAAAGTAAAAAAAATAAATACAAAAAGGGCAGAGGATGTAGCTCACTGTTCCATGGTTCAATCCTCCGTACTAAGGTCAGTGAATCATTCGGGCCAGCCTGGAAGAGTAGATGCTCAGTAAATAGCCAATAAGTTAAAGGAACATGGGTGTCAACCTTGGGACTGGGGGGTGGTCTGTACCTGGCTCGGGAGAAGCAGGGTTTGTGCCTTCTGGGGTGGAGGCAGGGATGGTCCCCAGGCCCAGCAGAGCACCTCTGCTGTCACTCTCCCTTTCTTTCCTGTGTATCCAAACCAAGTTTCAGCTCACCCCAGGAGGGTTAGGTCCCAGCAGCTGAACCCTGAGGCCCCAAACCCACTGCTTCCCAGCCCTGCTCCCCACCCGCTCCCTGGGCCTCAGACTGGGCATCGCAGGTCTCATCTGGTCTTGCTCCTTCGATTCCTCCCCGTGCGGCCGTGTCCCGCTGCTTCCTCTCGGTCCCTGTGCCCCTTGGTCTGCGACTGTCCCCAGGCTCTGTGTCTGTGTTTCTGGACTCTGGAGTCCCAGAGCCTGGGTTCAGAACGGTGAGTCCTCAGTTCTCCCTGAGCCCCATCCAGCTGGTGTCTGGTGCCCCTCCACCCTCTGTCCTCTAACCTTGACCATTTGCCCCCCTCTTCAGGTCTCCTTTCTCTGTCCCAGCCCTCAGATTTTCTCACATTCTCTGTCCACACCACCTGTCTCTGTTCTCCTGCCCCCTTGTCCCTCTCTGCCCCTCAGTTCTCCATGACTTGTGCACCTACCCCCTGAGCTCTGTCCCTGCCCATCAGCCCCTGGTCCCAGCTCCCGGCCGCCCGGCTCCTGCATGGACAAAGGGGTCCTTTGTGGACTGACCGCGGCTGGCGGGGCGGCGGGGCGCTGGCTCCGCATTGCTGATGAAACGGAGCCCTTTGTTGTCCCTCCTCAGGCGCAGTATTTCTTTTTGGGGGCTGGATGCGTTCCTGGCAGGGCCGATGATGGATGCGCCCGCTGCCGCCCGCCAGCTTTCCCTCCCGCTCATTCCCGCTCCGCTTCAACGCAGCCCAGCTCCTCCCCTGCTGCCCGGGCACTGCCAGGCCCTTCCTGGCCTCGGAGGGATTGCCGTGTGTCTCCTAGCCTAGGAGAAGTTCACCTCTGTGTCATCCCTGTCTCTGAATAGGGCAGATGGAGCCTGCGCTCAGAGGTCCAGTGGGACCAAGGCATCAGCTTTTCCAAGATCTTAAGGGGAAACTGAGCTGGGTAGGAGGCAGATTTGGAACAAGCTTGAGGACCAGGCCATGTGGACTACATGTGGGTTTGAGGACAGTAGCCCTCGAGGCCAGTCCCTCACGTTAGCCGCCTCCACCTTCAGCTCCGAGGCTGACATGCCAGTGTTTTGCCTGCAGCATCTGTTCGGTGACATATCACGTCCCTGGTCCTAAGCAGCTCAAGTGCATCCCAGGACCTGGAGGCTGGGGGTAGATGGTCCCTGAGGAAGGACAGAAAAGTGGCTGATCAGAGAAATTCCAAGAGGGGACCCAGATGAACAGAACCTGAGGTTTGTTCCCCTCCGAGAGACTCAGGATGGAGACAAAAGCAGAGGCTCAGCCAGAGCGCAGCCCTGCACCAGTGCCGGCCGGCTGTGTTGGAGGGAGCTGACTTCTAATTGACCTGCACGCAGAGCCAGATCCTGGAGCCGTGAGGAAGGAGGGAGCGGCAGAGCAGGAGCAGCGTTAATGCAGCTATCGATTTCTGCCACCAGCCAGCAGGCCACAGAGGTGCGGGCACACACAGGGGCTGGGGCACAAACTGCCCCCTCCCCACCTCTCCAGCCTGCAGACCCCTGCCTTTCCCCCTTCCTCTGGATGTGGGCCTGCTGGATCAGGTGGATTAGGGTTCGGGGCTCAGTAGTTGAACGTGGAGGAGCAGGAGCTGGAAGCAGTGTCTTGGTGGTTTCGGACCCTGATCTCACGAGCCCTTTCCCCCACACTGGGTCACTGATGCCTGGAGTGGTTACCAGTCTCTGAGGAGAGCTGAGGGTGTGATCTGGGCTTGGCCATTGGAGGCTACACAGCGTAGCAACACTTCTGCTATATGATCTCCTTCCACACACTGTGTCTCCAACCCCCAGCCCAGCCTGGATGCTCCCAGACTTTCCTGGGTCTGTCCTGGTGGCCTCTGTCAGCTGCCTAGCCCTTCTTCCTCACTCATCTGCCTTTGCTAAGGAGCCCAGGGTGAGCTGGTGCCCAGTGTGGAGGCCCAGGGAGGGTCTGGCTGTGTACACCTGCCCGTCACTTGGCCATACACCCCACTTTGTGACCAACCCTTGCCAATCATGGAGCAGAGGACTGTGAGTGAGGAGGTTTGGACTAAACGATCTGATGAGACAAGCTGAGCTGCTAGGGCAGCCAGACGGGAATAATGGGGTTGTCTGGGGACAAAGATCTAGTACGTTCCCACCCTCAAGCTTGGGGCGGGATAGGGCTCACCAGATGTGCGCCTCCCCCTTGAGCCACCAGCTGTTGGGCTGGGCCCTGCCTTCCCACCTCTCTCCTGGGGGCTGCTGCGTTACAGCAGACAGGGCAGGGCAGGGATGCTAAATAGCTAGTACCAGCGAGGAAACTACCGCTCCCTCCTCTGGACCAGTTCCTCAGCCAGAGGTGCCAGCAGCTGCAGGCCAGTGCCTTCGCCTTGGGGGTTGAGTGCAGTGGGCCCTGCCCCAACAAGGGGCACCTCGGGTCACACTTGCTCTTGGTCACAGGCTGTCCCAGCCCAAGACCCCTTCTGCTGCAGTCCCCTGCAGCTCTGTGTCTCTCTGGGACCTCAGCAGGCCCCCACTGCAGGCCTTTCAAGGCCCCTCTCCACCCCCGTCTGGGAGCTGTTAGAGGCCAGGAGGAGACAGTCCGGTCCGAGATGATGCTGAGTGAGGTGTAGGAGCCGAGGAGGAAATTATGCTACTGTGTGCGCCTCCTGGCCTCACCCACCACGGGGGAAGGCTTGTCCTCTGGAGTGGTGCTGCTGGGCCGCAGCAAGAGGGGAGAAGGCTCCTCAAGGTTCTGTATTCTATTGCCAGACCCCATGTTAAACGAAGTAGCCAGGTGTCTTCACCTTGAAATAACTATCAGCCTTGAAATCAGTGCTACAGGGGCTGGGGATATAGCTTAGTGGAATAAGCACTTGCCTGGCAAGCACAAGGTCCTGAGTTTGATCCCCGGTACTGCCAAAAAATAAAATAAAATAAAAAAGAAATCAGTGCTACATCTTAGAAATTTCCCAGTGAGAATGTTGGAGCAGTTTCCAGTGCTGCACCTTGAAGCCCTCCTTTCCTGCAGGCCTCATGTGTGACATGGAGAACACTAATCCTTACTTCATAGGGTTCTTGTGAGTCTTAACAGAGATAGTACAAATAAAAATTCCCAACCAAGGAGGGCTTGGTATCTAATGCCTCATCTGGGTTGTGGTTATTTTGGCAATATGGTGGTGATGGTGCTAGGGTTGGAGGAGGAGGGATTTACTGCTCCCCTGAGCCTGTACCCTCTTGTCCCAACAGAGTGAAGACACTTCCACGTGGATACCTGACCATGTGCCTACCCTGAGCACCGAGGCCCACCAGGCATCTCTGTTACGGGCAGCAGGGCCAGGCACTCGTCTGTGAACCCCTGGCAGTTGGCAGCTTTCTCAGCAGCGGGTTCTGGGCCTCAGCCCCACCATGTCGAGCCTTGGTGGTGGCTCCCAGGATGCGGGTGGCAGTAGCAGCAGCAGCACCACCACCACCAATGGCAGCAGTGGCCCAAAAGCAGGAGCGACGGAGAAGAGTACAGCTGCGGCAGCCGCTACACCAGCCTTGGCGGCAGATGACGCACCACCCCCTGAGCGTCGGAACAAGAGCGGGATCATCAGCGAGCCCCTCAACAAGAGCCTGCGTCGCTCCCGCCCGCTCTCCCACTACTCTTCCTTTGGTGGCAGTGGTGGCAGTGGCGGGGGCAGCTTGATGGGCGGGGAGTCTGCTGACAAGGCCGCTGCAGCCGCAGCAGCCTCCCTATTGGCCAATGGTCATGACCTCGCAGCGGCCATGGCGGTGGACAAAAGCAACCCTACCTCAAAGCACAAAAGTGGTGCTGTGGCCAGCCTGCTGAGCAAGGCAGAGCGGGCCACGGAGCTGGCAGCCGAGGGACAGCTGACGCTGCAGCAGTTCGCACAGTCCACGGAGATGCTGAAGCGCGTGGTGCAGGAGCACCTCCCGCTGATGAGCGAGGCGGGCGCGGGCCTGCCTGACATGGAGGCCGTGGCGGGTGCAGAAGCCCTCAATGGCCAGTCCGACTTCCCCTACCTGGGCGCCTTCCCCATCAATCCGGGCCTCTTCATCATGACCCCGGCAGGCGTGTTCCTGGCCGAGAGTGCGCTGCACATGGCTGGCCTGGCCGAGTACCCCATGCAGGGCGAGCTGGCCTCTGCCATCAGCTCGGGCAAGAAGAAGCGGAAACGCTGTGGCATGTGTGCACCCTGCCGGCGGCGCATCAACTGCGAGCAGTGCAGCAGTTGTAGGAACCGAAAGACTGGGCACCAGATTTGCAAATTCAGAAAATGTGAGGAACTCAAAAAGAAGCCTTCCGCTGCTCTGGAGGTAACAGCGCCTTAGAGGGAGGTGTGTGGGCTCTTGTGTCTGTCCGGCAGTCAAAACCCACCCCACAACCCCAGAGCCCGCACACTCTGCCTGGTGTGTCTAGGGGAACACTCAGTCATGGGATCTAGGGGTCTGGCTTCAAGACACCAGTTCACTGCCCTAAAAGTCAAAGCCAAATCCTGAGATCCCTATAGACTGTAGTTTGCAAGGGCCTAGTGTTGAGATTCTGATGCCCCGTTTGGGGTCTGGGTCAGGTATTGAGATTCATATCTAGGTCCTAAGTTTCAGACCCTCGGACATGCCCTAAAGTACCCAGTCCGTGACCTAGGATTCTAGGACTGCCCCCTGCCCCATCCGAGAAGTGTGCCACAGACCCTGTGGCCTTCAGAATAAGCCCTTCACTTGCCCTTGGAGCCTAGCTTTCCCCCAAGGCCACTCAAGGGTAGGGAGGCTCCAGGGCTGGCCACTCTGCCTAAAGGCCTAAGAAAATCCTGGGTCTGTGCAACTAGTTGGCATATTTTGGGGCCTAGGTTAGGGATGACCACAAGCCTGGGGAATAGGCATGAGCCCATCCACCATGAGCTTAACTCAGAAGGCGTAGAGCTTCCCATGCTGCTTTCTGTCCGCTGTTGTGGCGGGGCCTATCCCTGTGCACCTAACATGGAGACCTAGCTGGAGTGGCAGGCCTGGTTACAAAGCATCTTTTCACCTTATGTCCCTGCTCCTGTCCCTATCCCTGCTCCTCAGCCAGTGTGCTTGACACAGAGCTCCAGAATGGCTGGAAAACAACAGTGGCTCAGCTGTGGCCTCCTGGCCACCCTGTCCCCAGGCCCAGACCTCGTGTGTTTATTTGCCTGTGTGCACACAAAGGTACCCCCTTTCCTCCAGCATAGAGATACGCACATACCTGCGTAGTATGCATACGCTCGTTAGATACAGCCGCTTGTTCAGCACCAGACGCCCCCTCCTCCGACGCTGCTGCACACCCACTGTGCAGCCCTGCACGGCGCGAGGCGCACGCCCGAGTATGTAGCCAGTGCACCTGCTCATTTGACAGAAACAGACACGACCTCCAGACGCACCGAGGCCACCTGGTGTAGGTGCCTTTGGGCCAGGGGAAGGGGTTTGCCTCTCTGGAAGGAAGGTTCATGGGCACAGTGGCTCGGGAGCCGCAGGGTGCTCGGGGCCCTCCAGCAGGTCACGGCTTCTCCTCTGGCCTGGCGAGGCCAGGACAGCAGGAACTCTGCGGGGTGGCTGCCTCTATCCGTGCCGCCCCTCCGCCACGAGGCCGCCCGCGGGGAGCGCCTTTGCACCGGCCCACCGGGGCCCTGACTGAACTCTCTCCTTGTTTTTGTCTCCCGCCCCCGCCAGAAGGTAATGCTTCCGACGGGAGCCGCCTTCCGGTGGTTTCAGTGACGGCGGCGGGAACCCAAAGCTGCCCTCTCCGTGCAATGTCACTGCTCGCGTGGTCTCCGGCAAGGGATTCGGGCGAAGACAAACGGATGCACCCGTCTTTAGAACCAAAAATACTCTCTCACAGATTTCATTCCTGTTTTTATATATATATTTTTTGTTGTCGTTTTAACATCTCCACGTCCCTAGTATAAAAAGGAAAAGATAAAAAAATTTAACTGCTTTTTCGGAAGAACAACAACAACAAAAAAAAGAGGTAAAGACGAATCTATAAAGTACCGAGACTTCCTGGGCAAAGAATGGACAATCAGTCTCCTTCCTGTGTCGATGTCAATGTTGTCTGTGCAGGAGATGCTGTTTTTGTGTAGAGAATGTAAATTTTCTGTAACCTTTTGAAATCTAGTTACTAATAAGCACTACTGTAATTTAGCACAGTTTAACTCCACCCTCATTTAAACTTCTTTGATTCTTTCCGACCATGAAAATAGTGCATAGTTTGCCTGGAGAATCCACTCATGTTTGTGAAGAGAATGTGGATGGCGCCGTGTAGAAGCCCCTCTGTACCCACCTCACATGTGGAGCTGCTGGCAGGAGCTCGTTGGAGGGAGGGAGCACCCCAGGCCCAGGCCAGCCGTGCTGCACCCATGGTGCCCTGACTGGGATCCCCAACCCCAACAGTGATGATTTTGGAAAAATGAAAGTTCTATTCGTTCATCCACTGACATCTGGCGAGCCTGTGTCTTGATATTTCTGATCCTGGCTACTTCCCTTAGAGAAAATAAGTCCTTTTTTTAGGTCTTGCTAATGGCAGCAGAAGAGAGGGCTTCTTTGCGTGATCCCCCTGCCGGTGGGGGTGGGTGCTCAGGGCCCCGGGGCCCCTGCCCATGGCCAGCTTCCTGCTGATGAACATGCTGTTTGTATTGTTTTAGGAAACCAGGCTGTTTTGTGAATAAAACGAATGCATGTTTGTGTCACGAAGCACTGCTGGCTTCTTGCTCTCCAGTTTTGGGGGACTGGCTTGGGGGCTGTTTGCTGGGCAGGGGGTGTGTGGCAAAGTACAACCCAGAAACACTTAGAGTGGGGTTATCTTGGGAAGAGAGGCCTTTTAGATATAGTAGGGGGTTATTCCCAAGGGGCTGGCACCAGAGCACCCCACCTATCTGCTTGAACCCCACTCCTTAACACCTGCCTGCCATCTACATTTGCCCTGGTCACCTCTCAGTTTCCCTTGATTCATCAGCCCAGCCAGTGCCAAGCAGCAGACTTGGGAGTGCAGCCTGGGCTGCCTGCTTTTTTTCTTGCATGGCAGGATGTAATCATGTTGTGTCCCGTAACCTCCCTCCCACCACCCCCCAGCCAGTGACATGATTCCTCTGGGAGAATTTTGGCCTAGGCTCCTGGAGATGTGGCTGTGCCCAGTATACACACACAGATCCCTCTCTCCATTTTTGAGGCCTGAGGGTTCCTAGACTGAGTTCTGGGGTTGTCCCTCATTTTGATGACCTCCTCTACCCATGAAGGTTTGTTGGTACAAGGTTGTACGGGACCTTAGGCCAGGTGTCTAGGGAAGTCACCACAAGCCACATGGGCGAGGCCAGGGCAGACTGAACAGGAAGAAGTGACAGTTGCCTGCCCCTTCCCACACGTCACAGAGGCCCTTCTATCCAGTGCTGGAGCCTTCCTCCATCCAGCTGCTTTGTCCTGGTGGAGATGGAGGCTAGACTTGAAGAAGGACTTCCTGATGATACTGGACTCTGGCTTTCAGGTGGGTGAGCTATTTCACAACAAAGGAAGGGGCAACTTGTAAAGCTGGGTGGGTGGGGAGGTGGGGAGATGGGCTGTGGGCTATTGTTCCTGGAAGGCGAAAGTGTGTGTGGGGGTGCTGACCCACAACCTTTTCTCGGGTGTCACAGGCTCCCTTGGAGAAAGCACCATGGGCTCAACAGCCTGGCCTGGCACAGCAGGGGCTGACGGGGATGAAGGGAGGCAGCTTTCAACTGCATCTCTTGCCTGGGAAAATTCCCTTTCATGTGGCTGCCTGTGATCTCTCCAGGCGGCTCTGCCGAAGGGGGGTGTCCAGCAGGGAGCAGGGGGAGGTGTTGCAGCTGGGGGCACTCTCAACCCCCAGCATCAGGCAAACTGCAGGACCTCAAGTGGGGAGGGTCCTCCCCTGGCCTGTGGGGGGAACCTGGCCACCAGGGGGCACTGGGCTGGAGGCCTCTGCCTGCCCCCACCCTACGCTGGCAGCACACGGGCTGCAGATGGCCTCGGCCGGCCCTGGTTGGCACGCCTGCAGGTGTGGGGTGGATGGCTCTGGTGCCAGCTCCGGGGGGTGCTGTGAGTCAGCCGGCCTGCGCCTTTCCCTGTGCCAGCCCACAGCCCTGCCCGAAGCCCGGCCCCCTCCCAGCAGAGATGCCTGAAGTTCAAAGCCCCTCCCTCACCTCTTCCAGCTTTTGCCACTTGAGTGCTTTGCTTGGTAGAAGTGGAATCTCAGCCTCTGGGGTCTGGAGACCAGAGGAGGGGCAGCTGTGAGGCCAATCCCTGGTGTGGGCTTCAGTTACCTCATCTGGGAACGGGTAACATTCCCCAAAAAGTAGCTGGAGCAACCGAAATCATGCAAGCCTGTGTAGTAAGCAGTCGGCGGATCTGCTGCTGTGATTTGAAAATGTACTCACCTAAATCTCTGCAAGGTGTCGCCTGTCTTGTGCCCTGAAGCCCCAGCCTGCCCCACCACCCTCTTCCTGACCAGGCACAGCCTGTCCTGCCCTGTGCCAGCCCACCTCTCTGGAGCTGAGTTCTTCACCTCTCGGGCTTGCTTGTCTTCGTGGGTTTTTTTTGTCTCCTGTCTCCGCCTCTCTGCCTCATACCTCTGTCCTGTTTCAGTCCCCCTGCTGCTGTCCTCCAGCCAACTGCTTGTCCTGAGTGTGCACCTAACTGTCCCCTGCGAGAGTGTGCGCGCCTCTCTGCTGCGTGTGGAAGCCTGAAATAGTGACCCTCGGAGCCTTCACCCCAGCATCCCTACCCCCACCTGAGTGATCTGACATTCTGGGCCAGCTTTTTGGGTAGCAAGGAAAGGGTTCAAGAAGCTGGGTACCCACACTCTGATAGAGACAGTTTCAGTCTCCAGCCACGGCATGGGCTGCACGCACAAAGATGAAGCTTGTAATTCCAGCACTCAGGCAGAAGGATCACAAGTTTTAAGTCCAGCTTGGATAATTTAGCAGGGCCCCACAAGCCCTGTGAAGCCTTGTGCAGTGGCATAGCAGTGTGTGCCATGAAAATGGGCTGTGGCCATATGAAAGACCAGGACAGACCTCATGTGGCCCTGGGTTAGTAGATGAGGTCAGTGACCATGTGTGGCATGCTCTATGACACTGCTGTGTGAACCTGCGGTCCTTTCTTTGAGACCGGGTCTTGTTATATACTCCAGGCTGACCTTGAACTCAAAGTAGCCCAGGCTGGCCTCAAACTCATGGAAATCCTCCGTCAGCCTCCCAAGTGCTAGGATTACAGATGTGCACCGCCACACCTGGCAAATCCTGTCATTTTGTATAATCCTGTAACATCCCCAGTGTGATGCTGGATTGAATGTGTGACCTTGGATGAATCTGTGTGTGACAGTAGGTACACAGCACTGTTGTATGGCATTGTGTCATCCTGTGATAGAACTGGATGAATCTGTGTGGCATTGTGTGTGATGTGCTTCTGACCTTGTGGTGCTACTGGATGACATGACATATCATGACAGTGTGGACCTGTGATCTCAGTGATGCAGATACCTCTGCCATGTCTGTGACTACAGCCTTTCCTCAGTCTTTGCCCTGATAGTCATGCAACTCGTTCGGAAAGCACATAGTCTCTGGCCTCTTCTTACCCTACTCTGTCCCCTCACTGGTCCTGAGGCCCAGTCTGCACGGGGAAGCTGGTGTGGGGGCAGCAGGCTGAGTTCCCACGGCCGCCACAACCCCTCTCCCAAGCCCATCACTGCCTGCCTCAGCTACACAGAATATCCTGGCAACCCCAGTCTCTTTGTTCTCTGTGGCTGCCCGAAGGCCTCCCCCACCCAGCCTGCCCGGCGCCCCCTCCCCCTTAGCAGCCTGGCTTGGCCTGACCTAGTCTCTGGCTGCCCTTATCCCTGCCCCCAGACTGACGTCCCTGTCCTGCATGCTGGCTGGACTCAGGATTCCAGATGGGGCCTTTGGCCCTCGGCTGTGAGTCTGCTCTGGTCATGCTCAGCAGGAAGAAGGAAGTGGGACGGCCCCTGTGGATGGAGTGTGGGCCCTGAGCTGTGCTGTCCGTAGGGATGTTTCTCCTTGGCCCAAGGCTAATTGGAAGCTTAGTCTTCAGTCTGGAACAGTTTTAGTTTGTTGAGTAACTTAGTTCTTTGGCGCTAAGAAGTCATCTGGACAGATTTTTTACCTTACTTTTTCTTTGGTACGAGGCATTGAACTCAGGGCCTTCACACTAAACTACATCCCCAGCCTTTTTTTTTTTTTTTTTTTGATCTTGAAACAGGGTCTTGCTAAATTCCTAAGCTGGGCCTAAACCATGCAGTCATCGTGCCTCAGTTCCCAGAGTCCTACTACTATAAGTGTTCACCACCATGCCCAGCCATTACCCATTATATGAATGAGAAGATGAAGCCTAAGAGCATGTACCTTGCCCAAGAGCAAGATGGTGGCGGCTCCCTGATTAGAACCCAGGCTCCTTGCTGCCTTGGGAGGAGAGCCAGCTGCCTCCAGGTGAATGAGAAGGGAGCCTGGGAGTCTGCACATGTGGGTTCCTCCACCTTCGTTGGGCATGATGTGTCACAGTCACATTGTGTGTGTGTGTGTGTGTGTGTGTCTCCTTGTTGGATGACCTTGGCTAACCGCCCTTGCCTCTGTGTTCTCAGGAAAGGGTCAACGAAGCCAGGAATTGTAGACTAGGGCATTTGAACCATCTCTCCATCAGGGACAGAGAAACGAAGTGAGTGGCAGGAAGTGGATTCCACTTTGGGCCCAGCCTCCGTTCCCAGGTTCAGCCCAGCTCACACTGCCGCAGAGAAGATGATGATGGGGACACTTGACTGTAGTCAAGGCCATGAGGCTGATTGCCGCACCAGCTCCTACCCCTTCCAGTGCCGGCGATGGGCAGATGGAGCTCACCACACAGCCCTCACCGCACCGCCGCTGCCCACCTACAGCTCTGGACAAACAGGCCACTGCTGACAACAGCCAAGGTCAGGGAGGGATAAGCGGCCAACAGCATGGTAATACCATACACCTTGGCCCAAATACCCTCTAGATGGGATGGGGCACAGAGGGACCTTGCTGTCCCCCAAGGTCACACAGCCCTACATGGGGTCTTATCCCCAGAGGCCACCTAACATCTGTCTTGAGGGCTTTTCTTGCTGGGAAGGGTGGTGGGGTACACGGGGATGGTCCCCGGAGGCTGCCAGCCAGGCTGTTGGAGCGACCACTTGCATCTTTGTCCACCCATTCACCTGCCATCTCAGCATTGAACTCCATTCCCCTCCCGCCAGAGAACAACTACCTCAGAGTCCAGGCAGCAGAACACAGAGATGGGGCAGGCCCAGAGGAGCCAAGCCCCTCGAGGGCTCCAGGCTTAGGTGCAAAGCCACTGGCTTGGTGGGACTTGGTCTGGGGGCTCAGGTGGTCACTGCCCCAGCCTCATGCTCCATAGCAGGTGAGATACAAGTTCATTGCCTGTTGCCGCCTCCCTGACCCTACCTGCTGTCCTTTTTCTCCCTTCTCGGAAGAGCAGTGACCAGGGCAAGGTGGCATATGCGTGCCTGTAATCCTAGCACTCTGGCTGAAACAGGACATTTCAATTTCCAGCAAAGAAGGGCTAGGGACATAGCTCAGTGTGAAGGCCCTGGATGTAATCCCCAGTACTGGTGGCTGGGTGCTGGGCTAGTACCCAGCACCTGGAATGGTGGACTAAATTTTAACACATTACTGTAGCTTTTCTTTCTGGACGTTTTTTTCCTCAAATGCATTTCTGACCCTGATGAGGACGCTGACCACAGGTGAGGAAAACTTACTAAAAAAGAGCCCCAGGGATGGGAGTACAAGGCCCAGAGTTGATCCCCAGCCCTGCAAACAGACAAGCCTCCTTGCCTTTGGTTAGAGGTGCTAATGCTGTCCTCTGACCTCAGGGCACAGGGTTGAACATGGACCGGGTCAGTCAGTGCATTGGTGCCGCAGTGTCTCTGTGAGGCAGGCACTGGTCCGTTTCCCCACCAGATAGGAGAGAATGGAGGCAGATGTGCGAGATCGCACAGCAGGCTCCTCTGCGTTTCGAATTAGCCCTTGCTCAACCACCTGGTCGTGCATCAGGCTGGAAGGAATCCTCTCTGCCCACCTCACACTACCTCTGGGCATGCCTGTAACATTTCCTGAGTTGGGGGAGTTTTCTTTCTATTTTTTTCTGCACTGAACATATATATATATATTTTTTTGATTTTTCAAATCAGAATCTCCAGTAAAATCCTTTCATCATATGTTTTCAAGCCCAGAAGGTCTGGAAACGCCAGAGTAAGGGTAACGGAGGAGGATGCAGTCCAGAGTGACGGGCTGGGTATCCTGGGCCTGCAGTATGCAATGCTCCAGCCTCACCGGCTCCTGCCCCTCTGCCTGCCCAGCCTTCACAGGAGCTCCCAGCCCCCAAGCCTGCCGAGGAGGGGGCACCCTCGGGTTGAGTTTTTGCTCTGCAGCACTGAACAGCAGTGGGATGGACAGGCCACTGCTGGAGGTTAGGTGGGAGTGGCCGCGAGGCTGAGGGTAAGGACAGTGCCTGGTGCTGATGATAAGGTGATGGGGCCGTCGGAGCCCTCGGGAGCAGGGCCGAAGTGCAGCCATGGAAACATGGCTGAGGTGTGAGGTTGGCGCAGCTGCTTCCCCAGGTGGCCTCCTCCCAGGCCTGGCAGGGGGTCTAGCAAGACAGGTCCAGCCACTGGCTGCCTTGCTGTCCTCCTGGGGGCCAGTGCTGGGCAGCGTAGTGTCTCCCCAGTCCACCCTCTCAGGCCCAGGCTGGGTCCGCCTTTGGGGTCTGATTATGGAGGAGAGGCAGGGGTGCACCCCAAGTCCCATACCCTGTTCAGCCCCTGCCCCCCTTCCTTCCTATAAATATGTGTGCATTATTTACCTTAAGCATTTTGATAAATCATAATAGCAGAGACATCTGCTGTCAAAACTGCAAACTGCATTTGGGGCTCAGCTGGTGGACAAGCAGGCTGGAGGCCAGGGGTACAGGGGCTCTGATGGTCTGAGGGGGACAACATGAGTGGCCCCCCAACTGTCGTCCAGGGCGGGACCTTGAAGGGGACCCAGTTTCCATCCTTTGGGACCACTTATCGCCAGCTGCTGATCACAAAACCTTCCCAAGGAGACCATCCACCCCCAACTGTATTCCCTCCTTCCTGCCTCCCTCTGCCTCAGAATTAATGCGGCAGTGACAGCGGCTGAGAAGTCCCCCAAGCGGAGATTAACTCCCAGGGTAGGCAGCGGGAGTTGGCCATGGGAGGCTGGGGGCGGGGAGGGGGGCAGGGAGGCTAACGCACAGGCCTCACAAGATTAATCGCCCTGCTGCGGGCCTCATCACGAGGGTGCCTGGCGCTCGACCCCCACACCAGGCGGGGTCCGGGTCAGGAGCCTGCCCTGCTTCCCCCACCCACAGGGCCCTCAGTGCAACTTGTGGGAGGGTTTGGGGAGCTGGGCTGAGCTTCTTTCTCACTTTCTCTTTGCTGGTGGCCCTCAGGGACCCTGAGGAAGAAGCGACCCTTCGGTCTCTTTCCCTCCCCAGGTCTGGGTTCCAGCCTGGCTCAGCCTGGCAGGAGGTGCTGACCCCGGGTTCCCTGCCACCCTCTTGCAGGCCCTGTGGACTCTCATGACTGCATTGGCTGCTCTGATCCCCAAAGCGGACCTGGTGTTGGGGAGCACTGCAGGAAGTCCCTGGACCTGAAGTATTTATAGGGGGGCACTCAAAGAGGGTTGTGATGGATCTAGTGGCTCACTTCCACCCATGCTGGGGGCTGTGGGGGTGGTGGAGAAGAGGATTCTGGGAGAAAGAGTGATGGTGCTGGTGGGTAAAGCTCTGGCATCTAGGCCTAGGCAGTGGAAAGCTGTCACCCATTTAAAAGCCTTTGAGGGGGCTGGGATATAGCTTAGTGGCACAGTGACTGCCTGGCAAGCATGAGGTCATCAGTTTGATTCCTGGTACCAAAAGCAAAACAAAACAAAAGCCTTTGAGGAAAGACCTAGGTGTGGTGGCAGATGCCTGTGATCCTAGCAATTGGGAGGCTGAAGCAGGAGGATTGCTGCATGTTTGCGTCCTGGGCTGCATAGTGAGTTCAAGGCCAGCTTGAACTATATGGCAAGACCATAGTTCAAAAAAACAAAAGCAAAACAATCTTTAAGGGGTTGCAGCAGTGGGACGGGGCTAACACAGCAATAAAGCTTCCCAGGTAGACTCATGTAAAGGAGACTGGGTCTGCCTCCCCTGTGAGTCTGGACCCAAGCACCCTCTTCTGTGTAACACCACCCAGTTGCTGTCCTCACATCCCGCTGGGCAAACTCACCCGCTCACTTGGTGGACATTCCCCATGAATGAAAAGCTGGGGTAAGGGTGCTGTCTGCTCACAGTGTGGGAGGCTCACTGCAGCAGACGAGTAAACACCCTGGGGAGCAGGGCCTGGCCTGTCCTGTGCAAGGGGCGGGGGTAAGATGGGCAGGTCTGAGCTTGAGGATCCCAGTTGCAGTCCCATAGACTGTTGACTACCAAATGGAGCTCAGAGCTCCTTTTGGTCCTGCTCAGGAACAGAAGGAAGGGGGTCTGGCGCTGGACACCAAGTTGACACTCACAAGTTACATGACCTGCTGCCAAACGCTGTTCTCCCTCAGCCTCAGTTTACTGATCATTAGTGACATCATTCCTGAGCCATAAGGTGCAGCAGAATGTGAGGGATCCTCACATTCCACTGGTGAACACTCCAGCCTGGTGAACACTCCAGCCTCACCCCTGGTGAACGCTCCAGCCTGGCGAACACTCCAGCCTGGTGAATGCTCCAGCCTCACCCCTGGTGAACACTCCAGCCTGGTGAACACTCCAGCCTCACCCCTGTGGTGGGCAAGAGATGTGTATGGACCAGAGAGCCCAGGAGGTGCTTCCTGGAGAAGGCGTGAGTACAGCTGGGCCCTGAAAGAGCATGCCATATTCCTAGCAGGGTTGGGGACTGACACTTCTGGGGGACTGAGGAGGCCACACCAGAGGGAGCGCAGGGAATGACATGGGTTAGTTTCAAGGCCCCAGACAAGTAGGTGCATTTTGTCTAAGGGACAGTAGGAGCTAGTGACAGTGCTTGAACCTGGGCAGCCTTTGGATGGGCTAAAATCTAGGTTGAAGAGCTGGCCGTTGTAGCACACATCAGTAATCCCAGCACTCAGGAAGCTAAGGCAGGAGGATCACCAGGAGTTTGAGGCCAGGCTGAGCTACATAGTGAGTTTAGGACCAGCTTGAACTGTGTGGTGAGACCTTGTCTCAAAAAAAAAAAAAAAACATGTATATGTGTGTGCATGTTCTGGGAAACAGCTATAACGGCTGAAGAGCTTCAGAACCTATTGACTTAGGGAGATAGGGCACATTCAAGCCCTAAGATCTTAATCTAGAATTAATGGAGTTTTGGGCTGTGAGAAAGAAGGCCAGTATTTCCATCCAAACCCGACCCTAGCTAGGTTCCCGGTCTTGAGGCCACAGGCACAGCCCGCCCTGCCAGGGCACAGCCTTCCTAGTCAGGCCCATGGAGTGCCTTCTGCACCAATCAGTGGCCTACTTTCTCCTTGCTGAGACAAAACGGCTGGCACCCAAGTTAAAGGAGAGGTTTATTTTTGCCTCATAGTTTGAAGAGGTTCTAGTCCAAAGTCCATTGGCTCTAGCACAGGGCAGCATGGCAGAGGAGACACGGCCCATGCCACGGCAGGCAGGGAGCAGAAGTCTTCCTTCTGCTTGCCCTTTTTACCCCATTCAGGCCACAGGCCTATTGGCTGGTGCCACCTACAACCAGGGTGGACGGTAAATCCTCCCCATCATCACACCCAAAACCAATCAGCGGATTAATCTGTATCACACTCCCATGATCCAGTCACTCCCAAAGCCTCACCCGTGAGTGCGTGAGGCTTTCAGGGGATACTAGATATGAACCATAATAATTAGCCAAGGCTCCAAGATTTTCCTGGGGGGGTCCAAGGATCAGGAGGGGGCTACAGTTTTGGTGTCCTGCATTTTAGTCCCTCACCCCCCCCGCTGGCCCACCCCTCTTCTCCTGCCCGACCCACACCCCCCTTAGCCCTGACCTGGTGGCCAGCAGCCTCTGCTTCTGTCATACGTTGTCATGGAAACCTTGCAGCTTTGACCTGCAGCTCCTGGCAGGGGAAGCTGAAGGTAGCAGGGAGCAAATGCAGGTATCTGTTCTGGCCAGTGTGGCTTTCTCTTCGGGAGAGAGCACGGGAAGGATGACCAGGACAGGCTGGCCAGGGTGCAGAGGGTCAGGAGCTGGCCAACCCCAGTCTCTGGGGTTCCTGTCCCTTCTTGAGTCCGCCTTTCCCCAACCCAGCTTCAGGCTGCTGGTGGGAGGGAGGAAGATGGGGACCCTCCCATTTCCCTCACTGCTGATGGAAGCTTGAAGCCCTGAGCTCAGCTCATTCTTGAGGCTAAAAATACCAGAGAGGTGGCGGCAGCAGTTCCCCTGACACCCTGTCCACTGCTCCCCCCCCTCCCCCTCCTGAGACGCATGCAAGTACACATACACACACACACACACACACACACACACACACACACACACACAAGCACACACACACAAGCACACACACACACACACACACACACAAGCACACACACACCCAGGCTCAGCCTAGGCCAGGCTGTGCCATTTAACATACAATGTTGTGGTCTATTCAGGGTCCCAAGCTGGGCATGGTGGCGCATTTGGGGCTCAGCACTTGGGAGGCTGAGGCAGGAGAATCACTGCAAGTTCGAGACCAGCCTGGGCTACAAAGTAAGCTCAAGGCCAGCCTGGCATAGTGAGACCCTGTCTCAAAAAGACAGAAAAAAAAAAAATCCAGGGTCCCAAAGTCCCTCTCCTTAGTGACTTTGGGAGACCTAAGTTCCATTTCCACGTCTGACCCAACTGGCTGTGTTATCTTCAGGTACTTCTCTGGGCCTTGACTTCCCTTTTTGTATAATTAGAGAGCTACAGGGAAGAGGGGAGGTTCAGGTATGGAGCAGACGGTCAAAGCCCTGGCTGACCCATATCCCTTACATACCACAGCAGGCCTGAGAGCGCCCTGAGCTGCTCGCGCTGGGTCAGAACCTCCTTTTTCTAGATGAGCACATGGAGGCTGCAGAGGTAAGGGTGGCTCGGGCATTTGGTTCCCAAGATGGCCCTTTCTTGCCCTGAAGTGGCCATGAGTTTCTAGAACCACAGGGCATTTGCTGAAAACTAGATCTGGGGCCAGGCATGGTGGCACATGCCTGTAATCCCAGCCATCTCAGAGACTTAGGCAGGGGGATTGCAAATTGGAGGGCAGCCTGGGCAGCCTGGCGATTTAGTTAGATGTGTTTCCATACACACAAAAAAATTTTTTTTAAAAAGTTGAGTATGGCCAGGCATAGTGGCATACACCTGTAATCCCAGGATTTCGGAGGCCGAGGCAGGAGAATCGTCATGAGTTCAAGACCAGCCTGGGCTACCAAGTGAGCTCAAGGCCAGCCTGAACTGCATAGCAAGACCCTGTCTCAAAAAGACAAAAAAAAAAAAAAAAAGGCTGAGTATGTAGCTCAGTGCAAAAGCATTGAGTTAAATCCCTAGGACCAGTAAATAAACAAGACCCAGTTTCATCTTGGGGCTAGTGAGGGAATATGGAGCTGCATGCAACTTCTAGGACTCTCCTGGAGGTGCCAGGGAAATCTACCCTGGGCATCGTAGCCACTGGGCACTGGGAACACAGAAGTCTGGAAGGTCAGACTTGGGGGCCCATTGGTGTGGGACCCAAGCCACTAGATTCCCATTGCTTCTCACTAGCCCAAGGACATCTTGAAAACCACAAGATATCCTTATGCACAGACCCAAGTTCTCAAAGTAGAGTTGGTATCTGCAGTACCAGAGTATGGGTCCTCTGACAGCACTGCCCAATCTTGTAGGACAGAGCAGGCTTTGAGTCACACCCTCTACATTGACAAGGACATTCTTCCTTTCAGTTCCTGTGTGACTGGGCAAAAGACTTCATCTTTTGGGAATCTGTTTTTCCATGTGTAAAACAGGTGTTTAATAGTACTTATCTAGCTGGCATGGTGGTGCATGCCTGTAATCCTAGCACTGGGGAGGCTGAGGCAGGAGGATCAGTATGAGTTTGAGGTCAGCCTGGACTACACAGAGTGAGTGAGCTCAAAACTTCCCTGAATTACATAGCAAGAACCTGTCTCAAAAAGGAAAAACAAAACAATAGTAACAACAAATCTGTCTATAAGGGTAGGTATGAGGATTAACTGAGATATTCTCATAAACTTGTTTTTTTTTTTTTTTTCCTTCGGTACTGGGGATTGAACTCAGGACCCTGCGCTTGCTAGGCAAGCGCTTATTCCACTGAGCTACATCCCCAGCCCAAACCTTTTATTTTATTTATTTATTTATTTATTTTTTTGGCAGTACTGGGGATTGAACTCAGGACCTTGTGCTTGCCAGGCAAGCACTTATTCCACTGAGCTATATCCCCAGCCCTTATTCTCATAAACTATCTGGCAGAATAATTGTTGTTTCTGGAGGCTGGCATGACAAGAAGCATGTTCCAAAAGACATGCTCTCGGACATTTGCTTATTAATTATTCTAGTGTTGGGAAATGTATTGGCTGCTGGATCTTGGGGTCTAAGATTCCAGTTGGGGTTTCCTACTCTAACCTCGGGGCCTCCTCCAAAAGAGAAATAATGCTCATTAGTTGTTTGGACATGTTTTCAGCCCATGAATGGATGCTTGTAAGGAAAACATTAATAAACTACATCACGTTGGTGGGGAAAATTAAATGTAAATTAGATAATTAAAAATGAAGCTGATGCCCGCTGTTCGGTGCTATTACCTCTTATTAAAAGTTATGAGAGGTGGCCTGGGTGGAGGCTGGTTGCTGGGTTTCTGACGGGTGGGGCTGCAGAGGGCTGTGCAGTGGAGCTGGATTTGATCTTTGGAAGAGGGAGACTAGGGGGTGGGGATGTCTCAGTCCTGCCTTTCCCTGGTTCCTGGGTCAGTCCCTTCCTCTTGAAGTGGCTTAAGGTTTCTTCATCTGTACAAAAGAAGTACTAGCGGAACCTATGTTATAGAACTGTGGCAAGGGTTAGATAAAATAATGTCTGGAACTGAGTGTGAGAGGCTGAGGCAGGAGGGTTGCAGGAAGTTTCAGGCCAGCCTGGGCTACGCAGTAAGTTCAAGATCAGCTCCATAGCAAGACCTTGTCTCACCCAAAAAAAAAAAATCAGAAAAGATGTCTACAAAGTACCCAGCAGTTGGGGAGCTGGCACATAGTAGGTGTTGATTAAATAACCATGACTTTTCAACATATCATCAAACCAGTTTGTACAGACGTTGGCTTCTGTCTAGGCCGCCCCTGTTAGTACATGGGGTGGGTACTGTCACCCCACTCTGGAGGATGGGGAAAGCCAGGCTTGGGCAAGGGGAATAAGGGCACAAGGTCACAGGCTTTACCACGCAAAGAGGTGCAGCCCTGGGGTCCGCAGCGGCACAGTGCTGTGCTGGGCCCCTCAATCTGAAGAGACTGCTTGGACTCTTTTGCTGTACCTGGCCCATGCTCCAGCCCCCTGGGCTGGGTATAGTCCTCCCCCAGCCCCCAGGTGAGTCATTCCGGAGCGAAGGAGATAGGCCCAGGAAGGAGATCCCGAAGGAGGGTTCTAATCAGAGCATGGCCAGGGAAGAGCCAGGCTCCGTGTGCGGGGAGCCTGTGTGCCTAAGGCCGCCCCCGGAGGTGAGATCTGGCTTGGTATTCCCAGAGGCTGAGCGGATGGAGGATGGGCCAGGCAGGTAGCAGGCGGGCAGGGGCAGAGCCAAGGAGGCTGGGAAGCCTGGCGCGGCCGCGGTGGGCTGCGGAGGGTGCACGTCGAGGGGGTGGGAGCACGGAGCGTGTGAGTCACCGTTTCTGGGCCAGGCAGGCGGCGGCTGCGGAGCGGGGGGCGCATTCCTGGCTGGCAGGGAGGCCGGCACTAATGTCTTTCCCACATGGCCCCGAATTCCCGCTCGGCACGATCACACCGGCAAGACGCTCCCGCGGCCACCCCCGCCCCAGCTGCCTCCTTCCCACAGAGCCGGAGGGGACGGGGGAGGGAGGCGGGAGGGCGGCCAGCGCAACTGGGCCCTGGGGCGGCGGGGTTCGCACGCGGTCCTCGGTCCCCAGGACTCTGAGTAGGGCCTGCCTGAGAGGTAGGAGGAGAAGGTGGTCGGGGCTCTGGGGCCTTGGCTCCACCTTCATCCAGCGCTGCGCGGCCCAGAAGCTCGGCCTCGCTGTCTGCTTCCTAGCCTCCTACGCGACCTCTGGGCTCGCCGGGTTGGGGCTGGGGACATGGAACGCTTCAGTGCATCTGCATCCGGTGGGGCCTGGGGACGTGTTTCCTGGAAGAGGCTACACCCAGTCCCTCATTCCATGGGGTGGAGGACAGCCCTTGAGAAGGCCGAGGGAGCACTGCCTGGAGCTCTCCCACGCAGCAGTCCCTGTTCTGGGCCAGGCCCCTAGGGGGAAACTGAGGCTGCTAGGGCGGTCCACCCAGAGCTCCCTGCCAGCTGGGCTCAGAGGCTCTAATGAGAGTTAAATGGAGGCTGTGAATCACCTCCGAGAGGGGCTGGAACCACCTCCAGATGTGGAGGGCGGGATGGAGGTCTGTCCAGACTGCTCAGCCTTTCCCCCACTCCCCTGCATTCTTCATCCCTTGGCAGGGTGATGCTGTCGCCCGGGCCAACCTTCCTCAAGTGGCTGCCTGCCTACCTGCGCTGGGTGTGAGTAATCCCAGCGCTGAGGAGGCTGAGGCAGGAGTATGGAGGGGAGGTAGCCTGGGCTACAAAGTGAGCAAGACCAGCCTGGACTACATCACAAGACCCTGTGCCAAAAACTGAAACACAAAGGAAAACAAAACCCAAAACAAAAACAAATTGGTTGGCTGATTCAGGAATGGGGGCTGTGGGACCACCAGAGGACTCCATATCTCAGGATGGGGTTGTGAGCACCCCAAGGACCTGGGCATAGAGCAACACCCGGGAAACGCAGTGGCCACGAGGCCTGGGTATGGTAGGTTATATGTCTTGGGATGGGGGCTGGGCAAAGGGCCCGGGCCACCCTGAAGATCCCTCTGCCCTGGACTGCCTGTCTGGACTTACTCAGGCCACCGGGCTCTGACCACACAGGGTGCCTGTCTTACCCCCAGCTCCCACCCTGTCTGAGCTCCAGCCAGCACAGGGACTTTAGTTGGTATGCCTCATGACAGCAGGCCACGTGTGCATGCACACGCACACACACAACCACACACACACACACACACACACACACACACACACTCTTATGTGTTCCTGCGACTGGGTCTGTTCGTGCTGCTGTGCGTATTATGACTGAATGTGCACTTGTATATATTTATGTGTGATGTGGACTGACTGTCCCTGAGTGGGTCTCAGTGTGGCAGGGGCCTGGCTGGGAATATGTTTCTGCTGTCCAGATCTGCCTGTTCCTTCTGCGTCCAAGGTGGCTCTTTCATGTGACCATGTCTGTGTTGCCCTGGCCCCATCCCCTGGGTCCCTGGCTCCTCCTTAAGCACCCAGAGTCAGCAGACTCACTTCCACTGAGTCTCAGAAGGCCACGGGGATTGCAGGGTTGCTCTTCATGCTGTTTCCCTGAATGGAATGGTCTGGCTGGGTGGGCAACACCAGGGGGTGGGTGTGGGTAGACTTGAGAGAAAGAGGGGGACAGGGCCCTGCTCAGCAGTCCCCTCCCTGCTCCCTCTGCTCCCAGCCCAGCGCCTCCTGGCAAGAGCTTATTTGCATGGTATTTACATTTCATTTGCATCGCGTTCAATTAAAAACCTGACCAGCTCCCGCCTGCCTGGCGCTGCCTGCCCAGCCTGGTGAAAATGTTGGTTGGGCACTGCCGCCTTCCTACCCCCCCAATCCCCCCCCACTGACCGATGTGGGAGGGGTCCTCCCCTCAGTGAGATCATCCAAGTCACCCACTCTAGGAGTAACAGGGCTGAAGGAGAAACTGAGGCCCAGAAAGGGTTGCCTTGAGCTCCAGGCTAAGGGCCAGGCTCAGACAGAGCTCAATACTACTAGTAACAACTGCCCCTGTATGGAAGAGTTGCTGTGCCAGGAGTTACCTCATGGGAACATTACTACTCTTTGAGGTCAGGCCTTCCTTGCATTATCCCCATTTTACAGATGAGAGAACCAAGGCTGGGGAGAGCAAGCCCAACTTTACCCACTCCACCCACAGTGCATATCTCTGTCACGTAGTCTGGGGTTATAGCTCAGTGATAGGGCACTGGCCTAGTACGTATGAGGAGGACCTGGGTTCAATCCCAGCACCATAAAACACACAAACAAAACCCATAGTCAGGGGCTGGGGATATAGCTCAGTGGAATAAGAGCTTGCCTAGCAAGCACAGGGTCCTGAGTTCGATCCCCAGTACCACAAAAAAAAAAAAAAAAAAAAACCAAAAACCCATAGTCAAATCTGTCAGTTTAACTTGGAGGCTGACCCTACTCTTGAGGGTCCTATTTATCTATCTATCTCTATCTATCTATCTGAGACAGCATCTTGTTTTGTTACCCAGGTTGGTCTCAAACTCCTGGGCTCAAGTAATAACCTCCTGCCTCAGCCTTCCCAGAAGTTGAGACTACAGACATGTGTCATTATGGCTTTGACTGTCCTGTTGCTTCCCAAGACTGACCACTAACTCTGTTTCCAGTGAAAGAGTAGAGCACGGTCCTTGTGGAAATCTTTCCTGTTGCCCAGAGTGTTTCTTATTGGAACACTGCCTTTCTTGGTTTTCCCAAGCTGGTTACTTTGGTTTTTTTGTGCGTTTCTCTTTTTAATTTAATTTTTTTTTAGCTGGTTACTTTGTCAAAGGCAAGTAAAGACCCTGGTAATGACACAAGCTCTAGAGAAAGCAGCCGTGGGCTGGGGATATAGCTCAGTGGAATAAGCGCCTGCCTAGCAAGCGCAGGGTCCTGAGTTCAATCCCCAGTACCGCCAAAAAAAAAAAAAAAAATAGAGAAAACAGCCGAGCTAGTGGTGAGGGGTGTGGTTGGGAAGGCCCAGAGGAGTCACCCCAGGCCCAGAGGCAGCTTGGGAAACCCAGTTTGAGGAGAAACCCTGGCAACACTCTTGGCCTGGGTTAGAAGCCTTCCTGGATCCCCTCAGCTAGCCAGAGTGGGGCTGCAGGCTGTCATCTGCACAGGTGGAAACGCTGAGAAGTGGAGAGAGTGGGGGTCCTCAGGCTGCCCATGGAGGGGCTGACCAGGGTCAGAATCCAGCCCCCGGACTGGAGCACCCAGCACTCCCCAACACACACCTTATGGACTACTTTTCCCATCTTCCACCAGCCCTGAGGCCCTAGGGAGAGGGGTGCTGGCCAATCCACAGACTCCCTGCTTTGACCACACTGACTGGCTCAGAGATGGATGAGTTGGGCCTGACCAGTTGGGTTCAATACCAAGGCATTGGATGGAATTCTTGGGAAGAAGGGAGAGTTTGACCTTGTGGCATGGCCATTTGGGGCCACCATCTTTTGAGGAAAGGTACCTGTGAAACCAGCACAGGGAAGCTGATCTTGTACTCAAAGTCAAACACTCTTACCTTGAGCCTCAAAGTAAGCCAGTATGTTCCAATTCTGCTTAAGCTTCTAATTTTGCTTAAGCTAGTGAGCTGGGTTTTTGTCACTTGCAGCCTGACAAATGGTTGTATGCCCACAGCCATTGTGTTAATTTCCCTTTTCTTCATCTCTTAGCCCCAAAGTAGACTGAATTTCCTGAACGGCATGAGCTGAGCTGCCTCCTAGAAAGAGAGGCCATGCAGCGCAATGGTTAGAAGCTTGGCCTGGTCATCAAGCTGCCTCAGTTCGAATTCTGGCCCATTCCTATGTTCTTTGAACTGGACCCTGCTCCTCCAACTTTCCTGTTATTTGAAATAGAGATGTTAGCAGGGCACAGTGGTGTACACCTGTAATCCTGCACTCTGGGAGGCTGAGGCAGGACGATCACATGTTCTAGGGAGAACCCAGGCAATTTAATGACAGCAAAATTCTGTCTCATAATTAAAAAATTTAAAAAGGGCTGGGATAGAGCTCGGTGCGAAGGCACTGGGTTCAATCCCCAGTACCACAAAATAAGGATATCATATCTGGACATGTGGCACAAACCTATAATCCCAGCCACTAAGGAGGCTGAGATAGGAGAATCACTTGAGACTAGGAGTTCAAGGACAGCCTGGGCCACATAAGACCTCTCATCTTTTTTTTTTTGTCCTTTTGAAACAGGCTCTCGCTATGCAGTTCAGGCTAGCCTTGAGCTCACTTTGCGGCGCAGGCTGGCCTCAAGATCCTCCTGCTACAGCCTCCCAAGTGCTGGGATTACAGGTGTGCGCCACCACACCCAACTAAGGCGTCTCATTTTGAAACTGAGAGGACTCAATAGAGCAGAGAGGTTGTGAGGACTGATGAGTCTGCCTGAGAAGAACCCAGCACAACAGGTATTTCCTGAGTGCCCTGGTCCCGGAGCTGAGGGCTCAGATGTGAAACACACTCAGCCACAATTTCTGCCCTACGGTTTCTGCCCTACGAGAAGCTCAAGTGGATGTTGGGGTGCCGCCAATTGGAGAGTGGGGTGCCTGTGCTTCTCTCTGAGGGCAGGGGTCCCCTGCTGCCACCCCTCCTTCTGAGGCACTGGGTGTCTTGGCGGAAGGGAGGTCGGTCATTCCCTCCCCCTTCCCTGCTGTACTTTCTGGCCACACAGCTCTGAGTTCTGTCCTCACCCGTCAGGGGGTGACAGGAGGTGTCTGTCATTCAGAGCCCAGGCCCGTCAGCCTGGCTGGCTAATTGGGGCACGGGCACAGA